>JBBPBX010028760.1:10459-36326 GCA_038048925.1 Garcialebias charrua | reverse complement strand
CCCATCACGTCCGCGAAATCTCCGTGTCCATCACCTTCCAGCGGGCGAGAGAGTCATCTCCACAGCTGATGAGTTATGAAATTTCGATACCTCTCACACCTGTTCCTGATCCAGCCTGATAAGGCCTGCTGTACTGAAGGACCTGTGGTTCAGCACATCTCCACTGGAACATTTGAGACCTACGAGCAACAAGTCTACAGTCCCATGTGATCCTAAACAAGATAAGAAACTACTGATTTGCACTCCTTGTGTCTTCATCAGTTCTCAGACCTGTGGTACTGCCTAACTTACCTTCTGATGAGATCTACAACCTGGAACCACTTACCTCAGTAACTCGTTCTCTAACTGGATCCTGCTCTGTCCCACAAACCCATACAGTGTATTCACGTCATCAACTCACTCCACCACCTCTTGAAATCCTACTCCCTCCTCTCCTCAACTACATCTAAGCCAAACGCGTAAGGATGCATTCTGACTACCAAGGACTGTAAAATAAATTGTGAGATACTTCCCTTCACATTCGCTTCTCCACAGATTATTTCATCAGTTCCTGTTTCCTCATATCATTTCACTGTCATTAAAGCTCCTTTGGCTTGTCATGGTTGTCCGTCTCTCTGTTTGTATACTCTGGGTGAAAACAGTACAAGTCATGATAGAGGGTTCTTGTTTACGGTCAGAAAACACATGCTTCATGCTGATCATCAGGTTGTCCACAATTGTGGGACTGTGTGATTCGCTTTGTGGTGAATCAGAGACCAGCCCACGGTGTTTGACAGAGGTTTATCTGCACCCCAGCAGAACAAGAACATTTGGAGTAATGCTACAGCTCTGAAACCTTCCCCTGTCCTCAGTTTAACGTGATTCATCAAATCACTTATGTGTTACCAGAGTTGTTCTGTGGAACGTGCTGCTGCTGAACAGGGTGCTGGATTCACCTTAATGGGGTTTCTGGTTCCTGTACAACCAAAGTGCCATGCCTTAATTTTTTACTTAAAGTTCAGCTCATTCCCAGTGTGGGTTGGACTGAAGGCCTTGTTATACTTGGGACGTCGGCCCGTCGGACGTCTTTTACCCCCCGTTGAGTGAGCAAACATTGCGCAACTTTTGGCCGCACACCCGCTGTGATCCCCCGGTGCATAGGCGTCGTGTACATAGCCCCCAAACAGAACTCTCGAAGCCGACGATGCGGCTCGCAGCGTGTGATTGGTTCAAAGTTTGTGGGCGTTTTTTGTTTGGATGTCCATATATGGTCACCGCAGCACGTGACACCGCAGCACGTGACACCGCAGCACGTGACCCCGCCACTGTTTTAGATACCGGTAGTTCTTACAGTAATATGTTTCATAAAATTACAAAATAAAGTGCAAATATAACATCAGTACTGACATTAATTATATTGCATCTTACCTCCATATGGGCGTACAGAGCATACAGTAGCCTTCCCCAGCTTATAACTGGCAGCGATGGCAGTGAATGAGCACCCAGAAGCCAGGACCCGCAGCGTCACAGCCAGTCTCTCCGGGGCAGAGACCGGTGCGCTGTGCGTCGGTGCGTGCTGCAGGTGAGGGGAGATCCGGTGGGCAAGTTCATCAAAACGAGCAGCGGACATTCGAAAATATGAAAAGTGTGTCTCGTCATCCATCTCCCGCATCTGCTGAACCAACAAGCTAAACTCGCCTTGTGTAGATCTGGTCCTGTTCAGCGGGCGAACGTGCCAACGCCGTTCGCGTCGTATTTCCATGTTCGCGGTCAATAACATTAATATAAGGTCATTTTCTTCATCCTCGTCCTCCGACTCGTCATCCAACCTGAGAAGCATCTCTTTTGCCGCCTGCGAATACATTTTCTTCGTAGTGAACTGTTGAAATTAATTAATAATAATAATAATAATAATGAATTCAATTTATAACGCACTTTTCATTAATGAAAATCTCAAAGTGCTACAAGGAGCAACAGAATTAAATGTCAATAAAACAAATAATAAAACAATTAAAACCAATAACAATATCAGCCAACAGCCAACGTGCGTGTGACGTATGCAGTGTGAGTGCGCGTGACGTATGCAGTGGGAGGGAAGAGGGAGGGATTATCCCCACGTCTTAAAGAGGTATAAGCACTCAGTGCGGTCGGTGACACACGTCAGCGCTGGGTTCACTCAACGGGGGGTAAAAGACATGAGACGCTAGTACAAACCCAGCTTTAGGCTCCCCATCATCTCCGGTCCTGTTTGTGGTGTACATGGACAGGATCTCAAGATGAATGGAGAGACCGCAGTGACTGGTTTGGGAACCTCAGAGTCTCATCTCACTTTTTGTTGAAGATGTTGCATTGAAGACATGATTTTCACGATTTTTGTACACTGGGAAGATTCACAGCCAAGTTTGAAGCAGTGGGGATAAGAGTCGACTCCTTTTTGGGGGGTTTGTCACAGGTCTGTGAATATTTGGTTGGATAGGCCAGAAAGTTCATTCTCAATAGTCCAGGTATCAAATCCGCTCATTCTCAATCAGTTCATCTGGACAATTTCTTTTTAGTAGAAACGTTTCACCCTCACTCCAGAGGGCTTCGTCAGTCAGAGCAGTCCAAAGCAAACTGAAGCTACCCCACCAAGTAAACAACTTAAGTGGACCAACCAGTTTGCTGTAGCCAAGATGGTTTCTGGGGGCTTGTCCCTCGTCGACTCCTCCCAGGCAGGCAGACATGTCCAAAGTGGTTCAAGACCAGAAAGTTCATTCTCAATAGTCCAGGTATCAAATCCGCTCATTCTCAATCAGTTCATCTGGACAATTTCTTTTTAGTAGAAACGTTTCACCCTCACTCCAGAGGGCTTCGTCAGTCAGAGCAGTCCAAAGCAAACTGAAGCTACCCCACCAAGTAAACAACTTAAGTGGACCAACCAGTTTGCTGTAGCCAAGATGGTTTCTGGGGGCTTGTCCCTCGTCGACTCCTCCCAGGCAGGCAGACATGTCCAAAGTGGTTCAAGACCAGAAAGTTCATTCTCAATAGTCCAGGTATCAAATCCGCTCATTCTCAATCAGTTCATCTGGACAATTTCTTTTTAGTAGAAACGTTTCACCCTCACTCCAGAGGGCTTCGTCAGTCAGAGCAGTCCAAAGCAAACTGAAGCTACCCCACCAAGTAAACAACTTAAGTGGACCAACCAGTTTGCTGTAGCCAAGATGGTTTCTGGGGGCTTGTCCCTCGTCGACTCCTCCCAGGCAGGCAGACATGTCCAAAGTGGTTCAAGACCAGAAAGTTCATTCTCAATAGTCCAGGTATCAAATCCGCTCATTCTCAATCAGTTCATCTGGACAATTTCTTTTTAGTAGAAACGTTTCACCCTCACTCCAGAGGGCTTCGTCAGTCAGAGCAGTCCAAAGCAAACTGAAGCTACCCCACCAAGTAAACAACTTAAGTGGACCAACCAGTTTGCTGTAGCCAAGATGGTTTCTGGGGGCTTGTCCCTCGTCGACTCCTCCCAGGCAGGCAGACATGTCCAAAGTGGTTCAAGACCAGAAAGTTCATTCTCAATAGTCCAGGTATCAAATCCGCTCATTCTCAATCAGTTCATCTGGACAATTTCTTTTTAGTAGAAACGTTTCACCCTCACTCCAGAGGGCTTCGTCAGTCAGAGCAGTCCAAAGCAAACTGAAGCTACCCCACCAAGTAAACAACTTAAGTGGACCAACCAGTTTGCTGTAGCCAAGATGGTTTCTGGGGGCTTGTCCCTCGTCGACTCCTCCCAGGCAGGCAGACATGTCCAAAGTGGTTCAAGACCAGAAAGTTCATTCTCAATAGTCCAGGTATCAAATCCGCTCATTCTCAATCAGTTCATCTGGACAATTTCTTTTTAGTAGAAACGTTTCACCCTCACTCCAGAGGGCTTCGTCAGTCAGAGCAGTCCAAAGCAAACTGAAGCTACCCCACCAAGTAAACAACTTAAGTGGACCAACCAGTTTGCTGTAGCCAAGATGGTTTCTGGGGGCTTGTCCCTCGTCGACTCCTCCCAGGCAGGCAGACATGTCCAAAGTGGTTCAAGACCAGAAAGTTCATTCTCAATAGTCCAGGTATCAAATCCGCTCATTCTCAATCAGTTCATCTGGACAATTTCTTTTTAGTAGAAACGTTTCACCCTCACTCCAGAGGGCTTCGTCAGTCAGAGCAGTCCAAAGCAAACTGAAGCTACCCCACCAAGTAAACAACTTAAGTGGACCAACCAGTTTGCTGTAGCCAAGATGGTTTCTGGGGGCTTGTCCCTCGTCGACTCCTCCCAGGCAGGCAGACATGTCCAAAGTGGTTCAAGACCAGAAAGTTCATTCTCAATAGTCCAGGTATCAAATCCGCTCATTCTCAATCAGTTCATCTGGACAATTTCTTTTTAGTAGAAACGTTTCACCCTCACTCCAGAGGGCTTCGTCAGTCAGAGCAGTCCAAAGCAAACTGAAGCTACCCCACCAAGTAAACAACTTAAGTGGACCAACCAGTTTGCTGTAGCCAAGATGGTTTCTGGGGGCTTGTCCCTCGTCGACTCCTCCCAGGCAGGCAGACATGTCCAAAGTGGTTCAAGACCAGAAAGTTCATTCTCAATAGTCCAGGTATCAAATCCGCTCATTCTCAATCAGTTCATCTGGACAATTTCTTTTTAGTAGAAACGTTTCACCCTCACTCCAGAGGGCTTCGTCAGTCAGAGCAGTCCAAAGCAAACTGAAGCTACCCCACCAAGTAAACAACTTAAGTGGACCAACCAGTTTGCTGTAGCCAAGATGGTTTCTGGGGGCTTGTCCCTCGTCGACTCCTCCCAGGCAGGCAGACATGTCCAAAGTGGTTCAAGACCAGAAAGTTCATTCTCAATAGTCCAGGTATCAAATCCGCTCATTCTCAATCAGTTCATCTGGACAATTTCTTTTTAGTAGAAACGTTTCACCCTCACTCCAGAGGGCTTCGTCAGTCAGAGCAGTCCAAAGCAAACTGAAGCTACCCCACCAAGTAAACAACTTAAGTGGACCAACCAGTTTGCTGTAGCCAAGATGGTTTCTGGGGGCTTGTCCCTCGTCGACTCCTCCCAGGCAGGCAGACATGTCCAAAGTGGTTCAAGACCAGAAAGTTCATTCTCAATAGTCCAGGTATCAAATCCGCTCATTCTCAATCAGTTCATCTGGACAATTTCTTTTTAGTAGAAACGTTTCACCCTCACTCCAGAGGGCTTCGTCAGTCAGAGCAGTCCAAAGCAAACTGAAGCTACCCCACCAAGTAAACAACTTAAGTGGACCAACCAGTTTGCTGTAGCCAAGATGGTTTCTGGGGGCTTGTCCCTCGTCGACTCCTCCCAGGCAGGCAGACATGTCCAAAGTGGTTCAAGACCAGAAAGTTCATTCTCAATAGTCCAGGTATCAAATCCGCTCATTCTCAATCAGTTCATCTGGACAATTTCTTTTTAGTAGAAACGTTTCACCCTCACTCCAGAGGGCTTCGTCAGTCAGAGCAGTCCAAAGCAAACTGAAGCTACCCCACCAAGTAAACAACTTAAGTGGACCAACCAGTTTGCTGTAGCCAAGATGGTTTCTGGGGGCTTGTCCCTCGTCGACTCCTCCCAGGCAGGCAGACATGTCCAAAGTGGTTCAAGACCAGAAAGTTCATTCTCAATAGTCCAGGTATCAAATCCGCTCATTCTCAATCAGTTCATCTGGACAATTTCTTTTTAGTAGAAACGTTTCACCCTCACTCCAGAGGGCTTCGTCAGTCAGAGCAGTCCAAAGCAAACTGAAGCTACCCCACCAAGTAAACAACTTAAGTGGACCAACCAGTTTGCTGTAGCCAAGATGGTTTCTGGGGGCTTGTCCCTCGTCGACTCCTCCCAGGCAGGCAGACATGTCCAAAGTGGTTCAAGACCAGAAAGTTCATTCTCAATAGTCCAGGTATCAAATCCGCTCATTCTCAATCAGTTCATCTGGACAATTTCTTTTTAGTAGAAACGTTTCACCCTCACTCCAGAGGGCTTCGTCAGTCAGAGCAGTCCAAAGCAAACTGAAGCTACCCCACCAAGTAAACAACTTAAGTGGACCAACCAGTTTGCTGTAGCCAAGATGGTTTCTGGGGGCTTGTCCCTCGTCGACTCCTCCCAGGCAGGCAGACATGTCCAAAGTGGTTCAAGACCAGAAAGTTCATTCTCAATAGTCCAGGTATCAAATCCGCTCATTCTCAATCAGTTCATCTGGACAATTTCTTTTTAGTAGAAACGTTTCACCCTCACTCCAGAGGGCTTCGTCAGTCAGAGCAGTCCAAAGCAAACTGAAGCTACCCCACCAAGTAAACAACTTAAGTGGACCAACCAGTTTGCTGTAGCCAAGATGGTTTCTGGGGGCTTGTCCCTCGTCGACTCCTCCCAGGCAGGCAGACATGTCCAAAGTGGTTCAAGACCAGAAAGTTCATTCTCAATAGTCCAGGTATCAAATCCGCTCATTCTCAATCAGTTCATCTGGACAATTTCTTTTTAGTAGAAACGTTTCACCCTCACTCCAGAGGGCTTCGTCAGTCAGAGCAGTCCAAAGCAGTGGGGTAGCTTCAGTTTGCTTTGGACTGCTCTGACTGACGAAGCCCTCTGGAGTGAGGGTGAAACGTTTCTACTAAAAAGAAATTGTCCAGATGAACTGATTGAGAATGAGCGGATTTGATACCTGGACTATTGAGAATGAACTTTCTGGTCTTGAACCACTTTGGACATGTCTGCCTGCCTGGGAGGAGTCGACGAGGGACAAGCCCCCAGAAACCATCTTGGCTACAGCAAACTGGTTGGTCCACTTAAGTTGTTTACTTGGTGGGGTAGCTTCAGTTTGCTTTGGACTGCTCTGACTGACGAAGCCCTCTGGAGTGAGGGTGAAACGTTTCTACTAAAAAGAAATTGTCCAGATGAACTGATTGAGAATGAGCGGATTTGATACCTGGACTATTGAGAATGAACTTTCTGGTCTTGAACCACTTTGGACATGTCTGCCTGCCTGGGAGGAGTCGACGAGGGACAAGCCCCCAGAAACCATCTTGGCTACAGCAAACTGGTTGGTCCACTTAAGTTGTTTACTTGGTGGGGTAGCTTCAGTTTGCTTTGGACTGCTCTGACTGACGAAGCCCTCTGGAGTGAGGGTGAAACGTTTCTACTAAAAAGAAATTGTCCAGATGAACTGATTGAGAATGAGCGGATTTGATACCTGGACTATTGAGAATGAACTTTCTGGTCTTGAACCACTTTGGACATGTCTGCCTGCCTGGGAGGAGTCGACGAGGGACAAGCCCCCAGAAACCATCTTGGCTACAGCAAACTGGTTGGTCCACTTAAGTTGTTTACTTGGTGGGGTAGCTTCAGTTTGCTTTGGACTGCTCTGACTGACGAAGCCCTCTGGAGTGAGGGTGAAACGTTTCTACTAAAAAGAAATTGTCCAGATGAACTGATTGAGAATGAGCGGATTTGATACCTGGACTATTGAGAATGAACTTTCTGGTCTTGAACCACTTTGGACATGTCTGCCTGCCTGGGAGGAGTCGACGAGGGACAAGCCCCCAGAAACCATCTTGGCTACAGCAAACTGGTTGGTCCACTTAAGTTGTTTACTTGGTGGGGTAGCTTCAGTTTGCTTTGGACTGCTCTGACTGACGAAGCCCTCTGGAGTGAGGGTGAAACGTTTCTACTAAAAAGAAATTGTCCAGATGAACTGATTGAGAATGAGCGGATTTGATACCTGGACTATTGAGAATGAACTTTCTGGTCTTGAACCACTTTGGACATGTCTGCCTGCCTGGGAGGAGTCGACGAGGGACAAGCCCCCAGAAACCATCTTGGCTACAGCAAACTGGTTGGTCCACTTAAGTTGTTTACTTGGTGGGGTAGCTTCAGTTTGCTTTGGACTGCTCTGACTGACGAAGCCCTCTGGAGTGAGGGTGAAACGTTTCTACTAAAAAGAAATTGTCCAGATGAACTGATTGAGAATGAGCGGATTTGATACCTGGACTATTGAGAATGAACTTTCTGGTCTTGAACCACTTTGGACATGTCTGCCTGCCTGGGAGGAGTCGACGAGGGACAAGCCCCCAGAAACCATCTTGGCTACAGCAAACTGGTTGGTCCACTTAAGTTGTTTACTTGGTGGGGTAGCTTCAGTTTGCTTTGGACTGCTCTGACTGACGAAGCCCTCTGGAGTGAGGGTGAAACGTTTCTACTAAAAAGAAATTGTCCAGATGAACTGATTGAGAATGAGCGGATTTGATACCTGGACTATTGAGAATGAACTTTCTGGTCTTGAACCACTTTGGACATGTCTGCCTGCCTGGGAGGAGTCGACGAGGGACAAGCCCCCAGAAACCATCTTGGCTACAGCAAACTGGTTGGTCCACTTAAGTTGTTTACTTGGTGGGGTAGCTTCAGTTTGCTTTGGACTGCTCTGACTGACGAAGCCCTCTGGAGTGAGGGTGAAACGTTTCTACTAAAAAGAAATTGTCCAGATGAACTGATTGAGAATGAGCGGATTTGATACCTGGACTATTGAGAATGAACTTTCTGGTCTTGAACCACTTTGGACATGTCTGCCTGCCTGGGAGGAGTCGACGAGGGACAAGCCCCCAGAAACCATCTTGGCTACAGCAAACTGGTTGGTCCACTTAAGTTGTTTACTTGGTGGGGTAGCTTCAGTTTGCTTTGGACTGCTCTGACTGACGAAGCCCTCTGGAGTGAGGGTGAAACGTTTCTACTAAAAAGAAATTGTCCAGATGAACTGATTGAGAATGAGCGGATTTGATACCTGGACTATTGAGAATGAACTTTCTGGTCTTGAACCACTTTGGACATGTCTGCCTGCCTGGGAGGAGTCGACGAGGGACAAGCCCCCAGAAACCATCTTGGCTACAGCAAACTGGTTGGTCCACTTAAGTTGTTTACTTGGTGGGGTAGCTTCAGTTTGCTTTGGACTGCTCTGACTGACGAAGCCCTCTGGAGTGAGGGTGAAACGTTTCTACTAAAAAGAAATTGTCCAGATGAACTGATTGAGAATGAGCGGATTTGGTTGGATACATAACAAACAACAATGAGTCCAGCTACAGGCAGTAAGTGGAACACCTGTAGAGCTGGTGCAGGAAGAACAACCTTCACATCAATGTGAGGAAGCCAAAGGAGATGATCATGGACTTCAGACAAAACAACCCCCCTGCCCCCCCAAACATAAGAGGATTTGCAGTGGAATCAGTCTCCAACTACAAGTACTTGGGTGTGCACCTGAATGACAACCTCAGCTGGGGCAACAACACCACCAGTCTGATCAAGAAAGGTCATCAGAGACTCTACTTCCTGGGGCGAGCTGGTCTAAGTAGCCCAGTCCTCACCTCCTTCTACAGGTGTGCAGTGGAGAGCATCCTGTGCTCCAGCATCAACATGTGGCATGGAGGCTGCACAGCTGCAGAAAGAAAAGCTTTGCAGAGAGTGGTGAAGGCTGCACAGAAGATGTTGGAGTCAGTCTCCCCACCATCACAGACATTTACACCTCCAGATGCAGGAAGAGCCACCTGCATCATGAAGGACCCCACTCACCCAGCACACACACTTTTTGCCCCGCTCCCCTCAGGAAGGAGGTTGAGGAGCATTAAGTGTAGAACCACTAGACTGAGGAACAGCTTCTACCCTGAGGCTGTTAGACTCATGAATATCTAACCAGAATAATCACTGTGAAAAATCACATCATGTTGCTGCTGATCTGTTTCATGTTGCTGCTGATCTGTTTCATGTTGCTGCTGATCTGTTTCATGTTGCTGCTGATCTGTTTCATGTTGCTGTTGATCTGTTTCATGTTGCTGTTGATCTGTTTCATGTTGCTGCTGATCTGTTTCATGTTGCTGTTGATCTGTTTCATGTTGCTGTTGATCTGTTTCATGTTGCTGCTGATCTGTTTCATGTTGCTGCTGATCTGTTTCATGTTGCTGTTGATCTGTTTCATGTTGCTGCTGATCTGTTTCATGTTGCTGCTGATCTGTTTCATGTTGCTGTTGATCTGTTTCATGTTGCTGTTGATCTGTTTCATGTTGCTGCTGATCTGTTTCATGTTGCTGTTGATCTGTTTCATGTTGCTGTTGATCTGTTTCATGTTGCTGTTGATCTGTTTCATGTTGCTGTTGATCTGTTTCATGTTGCTGTTGATCTGTTTCATGTTGCTGTTGATCTGTTTCATGTTGCTGTTGATCTGTTTCATGTTGCTGTTGATCTGTTTCATGTTGCTGTTGATCTGTTTCATGTTGCTGTTGATCTGTTTCATGTTGCTGTCTGATCTGTTTCATGTTGCTGTTGATCTGTTTCATGTTGCTGTTGATCTGTTTCATGTTGCTGTTGATCTGTTTCATGTTGCTGTTGATCTGTTTCATGTTGCTGTTGATCTGTTTCATGTTGCTGCTGATCTGTTTCATGTTGCTGTCTGATCTGTTTCATGTTGCTGTTGATCTGTTTCATGTTGCTGTTGATCTGTTTCATGTTGCTGTTGATCTGTTTCATGTTGCTGTTGATCTGTTTCATGTTGCTGCTGATCTGTTTCATGTTGCTGCTGATCTGTTTCATGTTGCTGCTGATCTGTTTCATGTTGCTGCTGATCTGTTTCATGTTGCTGCTGATCTGTTTCATGTTGCTGTTGATCTGTTTCATGTTGCTGCTGATCTGTTTCATGTTGCTGCTGATCTGTTTCATGTTGCTGTTGATCTGTTTCATGTTGCTGCTGATCTGTTTCATGTTGCTGCTGATCTGTTTCATGTTGCTGCTGATCTGTTTCATGTTGCTGCTGATCTGTTTCATGTTGCTGCTGATCTGTTTCATGTTGCTGCTGATCTGTTTCATGTTGCTGCTGATCTGTTTCATGTTGCTGCTGATCTGTTTCATGTTGCTGCTGATCTGTTTCATGTTGCTGCTGATCTGTTTCATGTTGCTGCTGATCTGTTTCATGTTGCTGCTGATCTGTTTCATGTTGCTGCTGATCTGTTTCATGTTGCTGCTGATCTGTTTCATGTTGCTGCTGATCTGTTTCATGTTGCTGCTGATCTGTTTCATGTTGCTGCTGATCTGTTTCATGTTGCTGCTGATCTGTTTCATGTTGCTGCTGATCTGTTTCATGTTGCTGCTGATCTGTTTCATGTTGCTGCTGATCTGTTTCATGTTGCTGCTGATCTGTTTCATGTTGCTGCTGATCTGTTTCATGTTGCTGCTGATCTGTTTCATGTTGCTGCTGATCTGTTTCATGTTGCTGCTGATCTGTTTCATGTTGCTGCTGATCTGTTTCATGTTGCTGTTGATCTGTTTCATGTTGCTGCTGATCTGTTTCATGTTGCTGTTGATCTGTTTCATGTTGCTGCTGATCTGTTTCATGTTGCTGCTGATCTGTTTCATGTTGCTGCTGATCTGTTTCATGTTGCTGCTGATCTGTTTCATGTTGCTGCTGATCTGTTTCATGTTGCTGCTGATCTGTTTCATGTTGCTGCTGATCTGTTTCATGTTGCTGTGTTCATTCGTGCTCATCTGCTCATACAGACTCATGTTCGTGCTGCTGTTTGGAATAATGTTTTCTATGATATTAGTGCTTAGTGTATTTTTAGTTGATGTTTTTCTTAGTTCATATCTTAGATGTTATTACTGTTTTTCTTTTACATTTTATTGTTGGATGTAACTGGGACCCTGTGTACATAATCTCATTTTATCACATGTACCACATGTGGTGTAAATGACAATAAAGACTCTCTGACTCTGACTTTCTACACATAGGACAATAAAATTAATCCTGCAATACAAAAAAACAATTTAATGTTTATGTCTGAACCTGACCCATTTTAGATCTTGAGTGTTGGTATTTTTAAATTCTCTGTTTTTGTATATATCTTGACTGCGGTAAAGTTAGTTTTACGTTGGAAGTTGGATATTCGAGCTCCGTGGCTTCAGGGGTACGTTGCTCTCGTCAGTCCGCTTCATGGAGTCTGATTTCGGGCAGCTGCGCTTAGTCTGCCCCTTCTCAGAGACGTCATGGTTTGCTTAGGGACCGTCAACAAATGTTCGACCGCATTCACTCTTCACAAACAAAAAATAATATATTTTACACGATTGACCCAACCGCACAAATCTTACATCAAACTACTCTCCAAGACCAGGCCTACGAGGTACAGCTGTTCTTTTATCATTTTTATGCATTTTTTAATTTTTAACCTGAACCTGAGGTCAGTTATATCTTGTGTGATTCCTTGTGTATGTTCCTTTGTCCTGAAACTCTGGTACAACAATTTCCTGCAGGATCAATAAAAGTTCTATCTTATCTCATCGTATCTACCAACAGACAAAATGTAAGGTCTACAGAGCTGTTGTGCTATCATGCCTGTTCTACTCAGCCGAAACATACATACTTTACCATTGGTACCGTTACCATTTAAGAGTACAGATGTCCCATTTTCACCAGCTCCTCTAGGTCAACTTAAAAGACAAGGTCTTCAACTCTGAAGTCAGAAAGTGTACCAACATCCCCAGTACTGAAGAACTACTTACTCAAGAGTCAGCTACGGTGGACTGGCCACGCCATTTGAATGGATGATGCCAGACTTCCGAAAGCTGTCTTCAACGGAGAGCTCCAACATGGCAAGAAAGGAGTAGTTCGCCCAAAGCTTAGATACAAAAACTGTGTCAAGCAGCATCTGTCCAACTTAAGAATCGGTGGAAAAAGACTGAAAGATTTGGCAGCACCATAACAAAAAGGCAATTGCCATCATGGAACGCTGACTGGAGGAAGAGTCGAGAGGAAAAAAGCCAGCGTCGAGCCAGCAAAGCAGCCATCCTGTCCACATTGTGACAGGGTCTGTCATCACCATATTGGACTTTACTCCCCCCTTCAAAGTTGTCGTCCTACTAAACCCTAAGTGACAGCTGATGGCTTGTTGTGTACTGTGTTTTGTCAACTGTGATTGTTGTGTAATGTGTTTTTGTACTGTGTATTACGCATTTTGTGTCAAACGTGTTTCTGACCATCAACAGCTCCTCGGTTCTTTCACAAGTTTCTTTCATCTCTGTGAACTGGGCCTGCAGGTGTCTGTGAGTCTGACGCTCGCGCTCCAACTCCTGCAGAGACCCCACAGGAAGCTTAGACACCAACAACACAAACATCACAAACAACACTAACAGGACTAAAACAACACCAACACCAGCTACAAAAACAACACAAACACCACTATCACCAACAACACAAGCAACACCAACAAGCCCAACAGCACCAAGACCAAAATGCCAACAACAGCAACACCAGCTACAAAACAACAAAAGCAACAAACACCACCATCAACAAAAATACAAACAACACAAACATCAACAATACCAATAAACACCAACATCACCAACAATACAAACAACACCAACAACACCAGCAACACCAGAACCAGCAACACCAACAACACCAGCAACATCAACACCAACAACACCAGCAACACCAACACCAACAACACACACCAACAACACCAGCAACATCACCAACAACAACAGCAACACAAACAACACACACCAACAACACCAGCAACATCAACATCACCAACAACAACACCAACACCAACAACACACACCAACACCAACACCAACAACACACACCAACAACACCAGCAACATCAACAACACCAACAACATCAACAACACCAGCAACATCAACAACACCAACAACAACAGCAATATCAACAACACATACCAGCAACACCAAAAACACACACCAACAACACAAACCTCTCCAACAACACAAACAATACCAGCAACACACACCAACACCAACAACATCAACAACACCAGCAACATCAACAACACCAACAACATCAACAACACACACCAACACCAACAACATCAACAACACCAGCAACATCAACAACACCAACAACAACAGCAATATCAACAACACATACCAGCAACACCAAAAACACACACCAACAACACAAACCTCTCCAACAACACAAACAATACCAGCAACACACACCAACACCAACAACGCACACCAACAACACCAGCAACATCAACAACACACACCAACACCAACAACACCAGCAACATCAACAACACACACCAACACCAACAACACCAGCAACATCAACAACACCAACAACACCAGCAACATCAACACCAACAACACCAGCAACACCAACACCAACAACACACACCAACAACACCAGCAACATCAACATCACCAACAACAACAGCAACACAAACAACACACACCAACAACACCAGCAACATCAACATCACCAACAACAACACCAACACCAACAACACACACCAACACCAACAACACCAGCAACATCAACAACACCAACAACAACAGCAACACCAACAACACATACCAGCAACACCAAAAACACACACCAACAACAAAACCTCTCCAACAACACAAACAATACCAGCAACACAAATAACACCAACATCACCAACAACAACAACAACATCAACAACTTCATCAACATCACCAATACCATCAACACCACAAACAACACCAGCAAGATCAACATCACCAACAACACCAGCAACACCAATAACACACACCAACAACACAAACATCTCCAACAACACAAACAATACCAACACCAACACCAACAACAACAACATCAACAACTTCACCAACATCACCAATACCATCAACACCACAAACAACACCAGCAAGATAAACATCACCAACAACACTAGCAACACCAATAACACACACCAACAACACAAACATCTCCAACAACACAAACAATACCAACACCAACACCAACAACAACAACATCAACAACTTCACCAACATCACCAATACCATCAACACCACAAACAACACCAGCAAGATAAACATCACCAACAACACCAGCAACACCAATAACATACACCAACAACAACAACATCAAAAACTTCATCAACATCACCAATACCATCAACACCACAAACAACACCAGCAAGATCAACATCACCAACAACACCAGCAACACCAATAACACACACCAACAACACATCTCCAACAACACAAAAAATACCAACACCAACAACAACAACATCAACAACTTCACCAACATCACCAATACCATCAACACCACAAACAACACCAGCAAGATCAACATCACCAACAACACCAGCAACACCAATAACATACACCAACAACACAAACATCTCCAACAACACAAATAACACCAACATCACCAACAACAACATCAACAACTTCATCAACATCACTAATACCATCAACACCACAAACAACACCAGCAACACCAACACCAACAACACACACCAACATCACAACACCACCATCACCAACAACACACACCAAAAACAGCAAGAATACAAACATTACTAACAACACAAATAACACCAGCATCATCAACAACAACACCAGCAACACCAATAACACACACCAGCAACACCAAAAACACACACCAACAACACCAAAAACACACACCAACAACACAAACATCTCCAACAACACAAACAATATCAGCAACATCACCAACAACAACAACATCAACAACTTCACCAACATCACCAATACCATCAACACCACAAACAACACCAGCAACACCAACACCAATACCAACAACACACACCAACAACACAACACCACCATCACCAACAACACAACAATACAAACAACACCAACAACACAAATAGCCGTAGCCTGATCATGTGACCTTGTTGGCGTGCTCACAGCTACGGCGGGTCTCCCACAGCAGCTCCTCCAAGTCACTGAGCTCCTCCCTCAGCGTGTCCACCTGGAACATCAGCATGGTCTTCTCGTTGTGAAGCTGAGCATTGGAGACCATCGCCCTGCGGTACTTCTCCTCTGCCTCCACCAGGGACTCCTGGAGGCGGAGAAGAGTCAAACTCAGGACTCGGAAAGTCCAACAGCCAAACCGACCACGTGACTCCTGCAGGTACCTTCATGACTCCAATCGATGCCTCAGTGTCCATAGAGACCGATGTTTCACAGCTTCCTCTGCATGACGAGGCTCCGCCCAGCGAGGCTAGCATGCTGGCTGACAGTGTGGATGCTGTTCTGGATCCCTGACACCAAAAAGACTCGGTTACAGACTTAAACTCAGAAAGAACCAAGTCAGAACCTCGCGGCTGATTATCTCCGACTGCAAAAGAAGTTCAAACTGGACTGGGTTTCCATGGTGTCACCTTACTGATGAAGTCTCATTCTGACCTCTCCTCCACCTGAACACAAAAACACAGGTAGAACTCCATGTTACCATGGAAACAAGCCAATCAGTTACAGGAACATGACATACTTTTGTCCCCAAGTGGACCACTGCAGTGAGCTAACGGAGAAGTCATGGGGAGACAGAGTGTGCATCTACAAACTGGATTCTAAAAAAGTTGGGACACTAAACAAATTGTGAATAAAAACTGAATGCAATGATGTGGAGATGACAAATGTCAATATTTCATTCGTAATAGAACATAGATGATAGATCAAAAGTTTAATCTGAGTAAATGTAACATTATAACGGAAAAATATGTTGATTCAAAATTTCACAGTGTCAACAAATCCCAAAAAAGTTGGGACAAGTAGCAATAAGTGGCTGGAAAAAGGAAATTGAGCATATAACGAACATCTGGAAGACCAATTAACTTTAATTAGGTCAATTGACAACATGACTGGGTATAAAAAGAGCTTCTCAGAGTGTCAGTGTCTCTCAGAAGACAAGATGGTAAGAGGATCACCAATTCCACCATTGTTGCACAGAAAGATAGTGCAGCAATACCAGAATGGTGTTACCCAGCGTAAAATAGCAAAGACTTTTAAGTTATCATCATCAACCGTGCATAACTTGATGGAGATTTTCATTAATGAAAAGTGAGTTATAAATTAAATTCATTATTATTATTATTATTATAACTTCATCAAAAGATTCATATAATCTGGAACAATCGCTGTGTGTAAGGGTCAAGGCAGTAAAACTCTACTGGATGCTCGTGATCTCCGGGCCCTTAAACGTCACTGCACCTCAAACAGGAATGCCACTGTCAAGGAAATAACAGAATGGGCTCAGGAATACTTCCAGAAAGCATTGTCAGTGAACACAATCTACGAGATCTTTAGATCACATTCATACACTCTACGAGATCTTTAGATCACATTCATACATTCTACAAGATCTTTGGATCACATACAGTCTACTAGATATTTAGATAACATTCATACACTCTACGAGATCTTTAGATCACATTCATACTCTATGAGATCTTTAGATCACATTCATACATTCTACAAGATCTTTGGATCACATTCATACACTCTACAAGATCTTTGGATCACATACAGTCTACTAGATATTTAGATAACATTCATACACTCTACGAGATCTTTAGATCACATTCATACCCTATGAGATCTTTAGATCACATTCACACACTCTACGAGATATCACATTCATACACTCTACGAGATCTTTAGATCACATTCATACACTCTACAAGATCTTTAGATCACATTCATACACTCTACGAGATCTTTAGATCACATTCATACACTCTACGAGATCTTTAGATCACATTCATACACTCTACGAGATCTTTAGATCACATTCATACCCTCTACGAGATCTTTAGATCACATTCATACACTCTACGAGATCTTTAGATCACATTCATACACTCTACGAGATCTTTAGATCACATTCATACACTCTACGAGATCTTTAGATCACATTCATACACTCTACGAGATCTTTAGATCACATTCATACACTCTACGAGATCTTTAGATCACATTCATACACTCTACGAGGTCTTTAGATCACATTCATACACTCTACGAGGTCTTTAGATCACATTCATACTCTATGAGATCTTTAGATCACATTCATACTTTATGAGATCTTTAGATCACATTCATACTCTATGAGATCTTTAGATCACATTCATACACTCTACGAGATCTTTAGATCACATTCATACGAGATCTTTAGAAGACTTTGATACATCATACACTCTACGAGATCTTTAGATCACATTCATACTCTACGAGGTCTTTAGATCACATTCATACACTCTACGAGATCTTTAGATCACATTCATACTCTATGAGATATTTAGATCACATTCATACTTTATGAGATCTTTAGATCACATTCATACACTCTACGAGGTCTTTAGATCACATTCATACTCTATGAGATATTTAGATCACATTCATACTTTATGAGATCTTTAGATCACATTCATACTCTATGAGATCTTTAGATCACATTCATACACTCTACGAGATCTTTAGATCACATTCATACACTCTACGAGATCTTTAGATCACATTCATACACTCTACGAGATCTTTAGATCACATTCATACACTCTACGAGATCTTTAGATCACATTCATACACTCTACGAGATCTTTAGATCACATTCATACACTCTACGAGATCTTTAGATCACATTCATACACTCTACTAGATCTTTAGATCACTTTCATACACTCTACTAGATCTTTAGATCACTTTCATACACTCTACTAGATCTTTAGATCACTTTCATACACCGATGGGACACATATCAGAGGCAATGAGGGATTCAGTTTCTTGCCCAGGGACACTTCACCCTGCTACCTTCTGACAGATCACTTACAGAGACTGACCCACTGAAGTCATTCAGAACCAGAACCAGATCCTGACTGGACCTTCAGCTGATGGACTAGTTCTGAACAGAGAAGATCCTCCAGTTCTAACAACATTAATTAGAAATCAATATGTTGCTTGACTGAGGTCACAAACATACCACTTCCTTTCAGAACTTCACAATAAAAGCTGTACCTGGCCAGTCAGGAGTCAGTATTACCATACCATACCATACCATACCATTTTATTTATAAATGACTTTAAACAGGAACAAGTCCACACCAAAGTGCTGGACAAACAAACACGCAACAGGCAACACAGACAATGAAGTACAACACGAAAAACATAAAAACATTGCAGATCATAAATCAAACGATCCAATACAAATCAGCTGGCATTGAAAGCGATGGAGTAGTAGTGAGTTTTTAACCGGGATTTGAAAACCGATCATTGATCAAGTCCTCAGTCAGTGTCCAACGTTCGGCCAAACTGATCGATTCATTCTTGATCAGATCAGAACAAGTTGAATTCTGATTGATCCGTCTACCGATCCCAAGTTTGAATCCAGTCGTGTTGAGACTCACCTCAGCAGCTGATTGTCATCCACTCATCAGTCTGACTAGATCACTCTGCCTGACCTTTGACCTGCTGTCACATGACCCAGTCACAGCTGCTTCCCGCTGCCTTCACAATAAAATGGAGCCTTAGTTTGTTTCATCAGTGATCCTGTGACCCAAAGGATCAATAAAACACCCAGAGTGTTTACAGTGAACCTCTAAAACAACATATTGTGACATCACTTCCTGAATGAGCCTTTCACAGTAAAAGTCTCATGACCTCCTTCTGTTGTGTCTTTGTGTGATTAACTGATGGTTGACTTGTAGGAGGGATTTGATTTGTAGAAGTTTGATTATTAGATAAAGTGGCTGATTTTCCATTTGTAACTGTGTCAAATAATGAACTAGAAGCAACAAAATGTTTATTGAAACAGTTCAGGATCTCGTGCTTATTTGACACAGGAACAGAGTCAACAAGAAATTGTGATGGGAGGTCAGATGATTGGGGGGTGCCTGAGAGAGATTTAATGGTTTTCCAGAATTTTTTAGGATCGTTTAGATTTTTGGAGGTCTGAGATAAGAAGTAGTTACGTTTTGCGGCTTTGATGGCAGTTGTGCATTTATTCCTTAGCTGCCGAAATTTCAACCAATCAGTGTCTGAGTGTGATTTTCTTGCTGCGGCCCAAAGATGATCTCTCCAGTGCAGGAGATCAGCTAGTTCAGGAGTAAACCAGGGGCTGTCACGGCTCTTTATCCTGAACTGCCGGAAAGGTGCGTGTTTGTTTACAAAGTAAATGAAACTATCATGAAAATAGTTCCAAGCGGTGTTCACGTCATTGATTTGTAGGATATGTTGCCAATCAAAGTGGGATAGATCCCAAAGGAATGACTGTTCACAGAAACGTTTCAAATCCCTTTTTTGGATTATTCTGGGCTTAGCAGGTGGAAGTTTAGTAGATCTAAGAGCTGCTAAAATTCAGCTTCTTTTAGCTTTCAGCTCGTGTTCAGCTTCTTCTGGATGTCAGTGTGATGTGAAGTGGTTTGACATCACTTACTGTTTTAAGAAGACTTACATTCTGTGTCTAAAAAAGTTGTCAGGTCCTGTGGACGGTTTACAAACAAACAAAAAAAGTAGAAACGTTGCGTCTCATCATCCAAAAGACTTCTTCTTGAAGAACAGTAGAAGTTTTTGGATGACAGATGAAACGTTTCTACATTTTTTTGTTTTTTGAACCCGTCCAGAGGACCTGACTTAATTTTTTTAAAATCAGGATCAGTTCCTTCCTGGAAGTTTTCTGCTTCAGATCAAACTTTAAACCTTCAACCCTGCAGAACCACAGGCAGCCAGCAGGGGGCAGCAGCGCCTCAAGGTTCGGTTTAAACACTTTCTGAACTCAAAAAGGTGTTCAACAGAAACAACTGGACTTTATTTATAACAGAAGACGTTTCGCTTCCCATCCGGGAAGCTTTATCAATTCAATGAGCAGGCTGTGAGAGAGTGAAGTTATAAACACGCACCAACCTATGTAAATTGAAAGCTAACAAACACATACCTGTGGAAGTTCAGCGTGTGGAAGCAGGGCTTACAGAACACACACACATCCTACTGTATGTAAATGGTGGCACAACTGGTAGAGCTGCTGCCTCTCAGCGAGCAGGTCCCCGGTTCAAATCCCGGTCCGGGGGCCTTTCTGGGTGGAGTTTGCATGTTCTCTCCGTGCATGCGTGGGTTTTCTCCGGGTGCTCCGGTTTCCTCCCACAGTCCAAAAACATGCATGTTAGGCTGATTGGTAACTCTAAATTGACCCTAGGTGTGAGTGTGAGAGTGGATGGTTGTTTGGTGTGAGTGAGACAGGTCCCTCTTGTAAATGAGTCCCCGTGACTCAACGAGGCTAGCCTGTATAAATAAAGGTTGAGTGAACGAACACCTCATCTTCTGAACTGACACCGTCTCTCTGTCCTCATGTCTCAGTGTGTCCACACCATAGACATATACACGTAGACGCCTCGTTGAGCGGCCCCTGCAATGTTACGTCAGAGCGTCCGCCATATTGGATGTGGCAGAGTTGTCGTCATGGAGTGAACTTCATACACAAAGTGTTTTAACAAACAGGCTGCAAAGACAACATTTGTAACTTTTAGTGATTAATGTTCACTCCTTAAATATTTAGGTTAAAGGTCATCACATTTATTCTTTTGAGTGTTTTACAACTACTGATGTGTGTAAATGTTCCTGTGGTGATTACTATAGAAATATTCATGTTTAACATTTAATCTGTGTCTATAATAACTCCAGAAGGACACTATCATTCACATTTAACTGATTTTGATTCATCGCAGCGATGAACGTATAAACACCAATATATCTTTAGGGGGTGGGGGTATTGGGGTATTGGGTATGTGGAGGCCTCTTCTTCTGTCGCTTCACTTTTGCCACATCCAACATGGCGGCGACGTTGACGTACGATTCAGCGATCAATGAGGTTTGTCTGTGGTCCACACTGCCCAGCTGTGCCCAGCTGTGCCCAAAGTTTGACCCACTTTCTGATGGGGTCAGAGAGGTGGGCGGAGCCTCCACGGGTCACCTGACCACAGTTTGATGTGTTCTGTTGGGTTCTGGATCAGAGTTTGGACCAAGACCTTTTTAAAGTCCGGCACAAACAAAAAAACAAAAAAAACTTGTTTACATGTAAACAAGTTTTGTTTTTATTTGTTTTTATTAAAAGAAGAAACAAACAGATTTTAGACAATAAATGAATAAAAAGAACTTTGAGACTTTCTTGAACACAAACAGGAATTTGGGTCAGAACCTGAACAGGATCTGGTCCAGGTGGGCCCACGGAGCGGCACTAACTCGTCACCTTAATCTAATTATTCACTCGATGCGTGAGCCGCCGCCATCGGACAAGAAGACGCCTCGAGCAGCGAGAAGACGCCACGCTGCATTAGAGACACATCTGGTCCCAGGGGACAGGGAGGACACACAGGAACCAGAGGCAGGGGACCATCAGAATCCTGGAACTGTTAAAGACCCTCACACTGCTGACACAAAAACCAAGACCACCAGAGACCTCAGTCCACCAAGACCATTAAAGACCCCCAGACTGTCAGATCCTCTTAGACTTCAGAGACCATGAAAACTCCAACATGTTGACCCCTCCCAGTCCAAGAACCTGAGGAGGAACCCAGCCTCAACATCCCTTTGCGCCACCCAGAGGCCTTCAAGTCTTCAGGATCTCCTGCTTCTGTTGCAAGTAGAACTTGTAAAAAGAGTGGACTTTGAATCATCAGGGTCTGATGAGACAACTGAGGACACTCCCATGATGAAAGACCCAGGTCTTAGCAGGGGACTCTTACAAGAGAGACTACATTTTAACAAAGAGTGACGACAACAGTTGTCATCACTCTTTGTTAAAATTCAGTCTCTCTTGTAAGAGTCCCCGAGGCTCAATGGGACTAACCTGTATAAATAAAGTTTGGATGAGTAAAGATGCATCATGGATGCTCTGACCTACATTACCTATGTAGATTGTAAAGAGGGTGGGTCCTAAGACTGAGCCTTGTGGTACACCATTTTTAATTGTTAAATAACTGGAAGAAGTACCGTTATGTTGAACACATTGCCTCCGATTGGAAAGATAATTAGAAAACCAACCGATGGTGTGATCAGAGAAACCGATTTCTGAGAGCTTATGACACAGGATGTTATGATCCACAGTGTCAAAAGCTTTAGACAGGTCTAAGAAAAGTGCAGCACAATAGTCCTTAGCATCCAATGCTTCAACAACATCATTCAGAACCTTCAGAGAAGCAGTTGTTGTGCTGTGTTTTTTCCTGAAACCAGATTGATGGAGAGGTAAGATGTTAAATGAGTCCAGATAATTTTTGATCTGAGAGTTTATCAGTTTTTCTGCTAAAATGCAGAGTTTAGAGATCGGTCGATAATTGTTCAGTTATTTCAGCTGTATTTGAAAAAACATTTTTAAATTGTTGCTTTGTTTCAACTAAATTTTGTGAAATAAGTGTTTTTGTTGTTTTATCGTACCAAGACACACAAAGACATGTTTTGAAGATGAAGCTCATCTTCATCATCCCTCTAGCTCTGACCCTGACCCCGCCCTCTTTATCTTGCTCTGATCATATGACCAATCACACGCCTGACCCTGGAATGTGTGGCCATTCTGAGTCTCCGCCCACCTGTCACTCATCACATGCAGGTGACAGCTAACAATTATCCTGAGGTTGGACAGCACAGATGACCCTGACCTTTGACCTCTGAACATGAGCTGAACATCAGACTGGATAAACCTTCAGAGGCCCAGTCTTCTCCAGCAGAACCAGGTCAGAACCCTGGTTCTGGACTGGGATCTCACAGGCTGATTGTGCTCTAGTCATCTCACAAAGCGAGCTGCAGTCTGGGTCCATGTCTGATCCTCCTCGTTCTGTCTTCAGTCCATTAGCAGTGGACAAGAGGTGCAACCAGAACTAATGAAGGTGTGAGGGATGATGGGTACGAGCTCGTTAGAGCATCGGCAGCCGGACCAGACTGTCTCACAAACCACCACAGATTCATTAACAGGTCAAGTCAAGTCAAGTCAAATTTATTTATATAGCACAGTTAGAACAGATAAACTGTTATCAAGGTGCTTCACACACACACAACATAAAAGAGGCTCAAAAATTTACAGAACAGTATCACACATCAATACAGTAGTAACAATTCTGATATTAACAGCAGTAAAGTATAATAAAAATGTATAAGAACAAATTATTCACCATTAACAGGTGGTCTATAGCAGGGGCGGCCAGCCAATAGGGGGCGCTAGGGCGCCGCCCCACTGGAACTTCTGGAGCTATTCACCATTTTACATTGAAGACTTTTAAAAAAAAGAAATTATAAAATGAAAATATTTTAAAATATATGAATATATGTTTTTAGTTGTGTAGGATAAATATTTTATGAGTAATGATGAGTTATATCGTTTTGTTTCAAAAAACGTTTTCTGATTGGTGACGTATTTCTGGTCCTGGGGGCGCATGAATCTTATCCATAGACTCTCGTTATAAATGGCGCATGCGCAGTTATTCCACAACGTTGAGATTTTTATTAATGAAAAGTGCATTATAAATTGAATTCATCATTATTATTATTATTATAATGGGAAGATGCTGGGCGCAGATTTCAGCGCCCTGGACACGTCCAACGTGAGCTGTACCTACTACCTACCGATCGCGTGCTTCCCGGTCTATTTATTTATTTATTTTTTATTTATTTTTTGTCTGGAAAATGAGCTGTGCAGTCAGTGACTCAAGCAAGCTTGCTCAGGTAAGTTTTAAATCATTAAAAGCCCTTTATCTAATGTCTGTTTGCATTTCTGACTGATATGCCTCTCAACTTTTAGATGGCTGTTTGTGAAAAAAGCTGTCAGCTGGCTGTTTATTCTAAAATTGGCAACTGGTGAGTTTGTTTTTAATATACATATATAATATAAATATGTATACATATATACATATACAGTATACATACATACATAATATACATATATAATATAAACATACAAATATTTTTGCAGAGTATTGGCTGTATATCAGTAAGAAATGTTAACAATGGGTTTATAAAAAAACAGTGTATAATTGAGTAAATTTTTGACACTGGCACTGTGTTTAGAGTTGAATACAATTAACAGTAGTGTTACATAGATCTTACACTTATTAAGAATTAATTGTAGGAGATGATTTAAAACAACACTTGAAAAGTAGCAGTGTCATATTTAAATAACACTGTGTGTTATTTATCTCATAAAGTAAAAGTATATTAACAATTGTGAGTGTTAATTAAATTTTACTCAATAACTAAATTTAACTCTAATCAGATTAAAATCAACTCTAAAAATGTAACACTGAGAGCAGTGTAACTTTAACACTGTACAGGGCGAGACCATAAGCAACCTGCCTCAGTGTTAAAATTGACTCTTAGTGTTGTTCTGACACTGCCCATTTTACTGTGTAGCTCCTCTTAACATTGAAACATTTAAGCTACATGTATATGGTGAAATGCTATATATGCTAAGGTGCATTAGGACCTTTAAAATTAGAAATATTTAAGAGAACCGGTACTCAAACAAACAAAAAAGAGCTTGATTCTATTTATATTATGAACTTGTATTACTATAATTTATATATAATTTATTTATTTATATATTTTGTTTGTTCTTTGTTGTTTTAGTGAGTCAAATTGGTTCTTCTCATCCTGAGCATTTAATTGTTCTGTTGACCTTGTGTTTATCTGCATTTGATAAATAAACACTATTTGAACTAGATTTATTTATTTTTTCATTTTTGAGAAATAGCCCCCCCCCGGTGGACATTTCAGGAGCCGCCACTGGTCGTCCTACAGAACCCTAACCCAACACAAACCACCACAGGATCATTACCAGGTGGTCTTTAGAGAGAACTTTCAACCTACTTCAACATCCTGCATGTGTCCATGTGTGAGAAACGTTTCAAACATTTTTCATGTAACAAAGTTCAGATGTTTCAAGTTTCTGCAGAAACATTGAAGGACACCATGAAGTCCAGTCACTTCCTTAACAGGATCAGATTCAGACTTTTATTTTTATTTTGACTGTGAGCTTTATTTAGAAACATTTCCTTCTTTCTTTGGTCTCCATGTTTTGGACATGTAATTATTTTTATCATTAATAGATT
>JBBPBX010028760.1:0-10353 GCA_038048925.1 Garcialebias charrua | reverse complement strand
CCTCTCTAAATCCAGCCGATCTAGGTGGACGACGCCTTCTTATCCTGAGCCTGGTTCTGGTTCTGCTGCAGGTTTGGTTCTGGGAAATGGGGGTCCTGTTGCCCTTTGACTGCTGGTTTGATTGTTGCTCATGGGTCTGCTGGCAGCCTTGGTTGTCAGTTGAAGTTTGAACAAAGTGTTTTGAACATAATCTGACATTAGGCTTGTTGTCAAAGCGTGCAGTCCCTGATCTGTCAGGTGTCCACTTGTAGAAGCCGTCTGTGCACGTGTCTGTACCGACATCAGGCGATGACAACGTTAAGATCAGGGTCTGCAGACCAGGCCTCCGTTCATCTGAAGCTCTGCTTTGTGTTGCAGCAGCAACAGTCTGATAGAAGGCGACAGGCTGAACCCTCAGGAAACTCTGTTTTAGCTGCCGTCTCTTCTCATCGCTGCAACAGCAGCAATTCAAAACGTGTCCATTAGTGTGAGAGAGCAGAGCTAAAGATCTGATCCAATTAGTTCTGGTCCTCACAGAAAGTCTGCTTCTCACTTCAGTGACTACTTACCTGCAATCTTCTACAGGTCAGAGGTCACATGCCTAAAGATGGAGGACGGCTGTCTTCAGAGAGTTCAAGAAATAGAAGCTGCATAAACAGCTGAGACACCTGAAGAGAGACGATGTTGCAGAAACTGATGAATCTGCAATGAAACCAGAACATCTAACAGAACACTAGAGAACATTCTGAGGTTCAACAGATCCTGACGTTCAACAGATCCTGAAGTTCAACTGATCCTGAGGTTCAACAGATCCTGAGGTTCAACAGAGTCTGAGGTTCAACCGATCCCGAGGTTCAACAGATCCTGATGTTCAACAGATCCTGAGGTTCAACAGATCCTGAGGTTCAACAGATCCTGAGGTTCAACAGATCCTGAGGTTCAACAGAGTCTGAGGTTCAACAGAGTCTGAGGTTCAACAGATCCTGAGGTTCAACAGATCCTGAGGTTCAACAGAGTCTGAGGTTCAACAGATCCTGAGGTTCAACAGATCCTGAGGTTCAACAGAGTCTGAGGTTCAACAGATCCTGAGGTTCAACAGATCCTGAGGTTCAACAGAGTCTGAGGTTCAACAGATCCTGAGGTTCAACAGATCCTGAGGTTCAACAGAGTCTGAGGTTCAACAGAGTCTGAGGTTCAACAGATCCTGAGGTTCAACAGAGTCTGAGGTTCAACAGATCCTGAGGTTCAACAGATCCTGAGGTTCAACAGATCCTGAGGTTCAACAGATCCTGAGGTTCAACAGATCCTGAGGTTCAACAGATCCTGAGGTTCAACAGATCCTGAGGTTCAACAGATCCTGAGGTTCAACAGATCCTGAGGTTCAACAGAGTCTGAGGTTCAACAGATCCTGAGGTTCAACAGATCCTGAGGTTCAACAGATCCTGAGGTTCAACAGATCCTGAGGTTCAACAGATCCTGAGGTTCAACAGATCCTGAGGTTCAACAGATCCTGAGGTTCAACCGATCCCAAGGTTCAACAGATCCTGAGGTTCAACAGATCCTGAGGTTCAACAGATCCTGAGGTTCAACAGATCCTGAGGTTCAACAGATCCTGAGGTTCAACAGATCCTGAGGTTCAACAGATCCTGAGGTTCAACAGATCCTGAGGTTCAACAGATCCTGAGGTTCAACAGATCCTGAGGTTCAACAGATCCTGAGGTTCAACAGATCCTGAGGTTCAACAGATCCTGAGGTTCAACAGATCCTGAGGTTCAACAGATCCTGAGGTTCAACAGATCCTGAGGTTCAACAGATCCTGAGGTTCAACAGATCCTGAGGTTCAACAGATCCTGAGGTTCAACAGATCCTGAGGTTCAACAGATCCTGAGGTTCAACAGATCCTGAGGTTCAACAGATCCTGAGGTTCAACAGATCCTGAGGTTCAACAGATCCTGAGGTTCAACAGATCCTGAGGTTCAACAGATCCTGAGGTTCAACAGATCCTGAGGTTCAACAGATCCTGAGGTTCAACAGAACCTAGAGGATCAACAGATCCTGAGGTTCAACAGAACCTAAGGATCAACAGAGTCTGAGGTTCAACAGAGTCTGAGGTTCAACAGAACCTGAGGTTCAACAGATCCTAAGGATCAACAGAACCTGAGGTTCAACAGATCCTGAGGTTCAACCGATCCTAAGGATCAACAGAACCTAAGGATCAACAGATCCTGAGGTTCAACAGAACCTAAGGATCAACAGAGTCTGAGGTTCAACAGAGTCTGAGGTTCAACAGAACCTAAGGTTCAACAGATCCTAAGGATCAACAGAACCTGAGGTTCAACAGATCCTGAGGTTCAACCGATCCCAAGGTTCAACAGATCCCGAGGTTCAACAGATCCTGAGGTTCAACAGATCCTGAGGTTCAACAGATCCTGAGGTTCAACCGATCCCGAGGTTCAACAGATCCCGAGGTTCAACAGATCCTGAGGTTCAACAGATCCTGAGGTTCAACAGATCCTGAGGTTCAACAGATCCTGAGGTTCAACAGAAACAGATCCTGAGGTTCAACAGATCCTGAGGTTCAACAGATCCTGAGGTTCAACAGATCCTGAGGTTCAACAGATCCTGAGGTTCAACAGATCCTGAGGTTCAACAGATCCTGAGGTTCAACAGATCCTGAGGTTCAACAGATCCTGAGGTTCAACAGATCCTGAGGTTCAACAGATCCTGAGGTTCAACAGATCCTGAGGTTCAACAGATCCTGAGGTTCAACAGAGTCTGAGGTTCAACAGATCCTGAGGTTCAACAGATCCTGAGGTTCAACAGATCCTGAGGTTCAACAGATCCTGAGGTTCAACAGATCCTGAGGTTCAACAGATCCTGAGGTTCAACAGATCCTGAGGTTCAACAGAGTCTGAGGTTCAACAGAGTCTGAGGTTCAACAGAGTCTGAGGTTCAACAGAGTCTGAGGTTCAACAGATCCTGAGGTTCAACAGATCCTGAGGTTCAACAGATCCTGAGGTTCAACAGAGTCTGAGGTTCAACAGATCCTGAGGTTCAACAGATCCTGAGGTTCAACAGATCCTGAGGTTCAACAGAGTCTGAGGTTCAACAGAGTCTGAGGTTCAACAGATCCTGAGGTTCAACAGATCCTGAGGTTCAACAGATCCTGAGGTTCAACAGAGTCTGAGGTTCAACAGAGTCTGAGGTTCAACAGATCCTGAGGTTCAACAGAGTCTGAGGTTCAACAGAGTCTGAGGTTCAACAGATCCTGAGGTTCAACAGATCCTGAGGTTCAACAGATCCTGAGGTTCAACAGATCCTGAGGTTCAACAGAGTCTGAGGTTCAACAGAGTCTGAGGTTCAACAGAGTCTGAGGTTCAACAGATCCTGAGGTTCAACAGATCCTGAGGTTCAACAGAGTCTGAGGTTCAACAGATCCTGAGGTTCAACAGATCCTGAGGTTCAACAGATCCTGAGGTTCAACAGATCCTGAGGTTCAACAGAGTCTGAGGTTCAACAGATCCTGAGGTTCAACAGATCCTGAGGTTCAACAGATCCTGAGGTTCAACAGATCCTGAGGTTCAACAGATCCTGAGGTTCAACAGATCCTGAGGTTCAACAGATCCTGAGGTTCAACAGATCCTGAGGTTCAACAGATCCTGAGGTTCAACAGATCCTGAGGTTCAACAGAACCTGAGGTTCAACAGATCCTGAGGTTCAACAGATCCTGAGGTTCAACAGATCCTGAGGTTCAACAGATCCTGAGGTTCAACAGATCCTGAGGTTCAACAGAACCTAAGGATCAACAGAACCTGAGGTTCAACAGATCCTGAGGTTCAACAGATCCTGAGGTTCAACAGATCCTGAGGTTCAACAGATCCTGAGGTTCAACAGAACCTAAGGATCAACAGAACCTGAGGATCACCAGATCCTGAGGTTCAACAGATACTGAGGTTCAACAGAGTCTGAGGTTCAACAGAACCTAAAGATCAACAGAACCTAAGGATCAACAGATCCTGAGGTTCAACAGATCCTGAGGTTCAACAGAACCTAAGCATCAACAGATCCTGAGGTTCAACAGAACCTAAGGATCAACAGATCCTGAGGTTCAACAGAACCTAAGGATCAACAGAGTCTGAGGTTCAACAGAGTCTGAGGTTCAACAGAGTCTGAGGTTCAACAGAGTCTGAGGTTCAACAGATCCTGAGGTTCAACAGATCCTGAGGTTCAACAGAGTCTGAGGTTCAACAGATCCTGAGGTTCAACAGATCCTGAGGTTCAACAGATCCTGAGGTTCAACAGATCCTGAGGTTCAACAGATCCTGAGGTTCAACAGATCCTGAGGTTCAACAGATCCTGAGGTTCAACAGATCCTGAGGTTCAACAGATCCTGAGGTTCAACAGAGTCTGAGGTTCAACAGATCCTGAGGTTCAACAGATCCTGAGGTTCAACAGATCCTGAGGTTCAACAGATCCTGAGGTTCAACAGATCCTGAGGTTCAACAGATCCTGAGGTTCAACAGATCCTGAGGTTCAACAGATCCTGAGGTTCAACAGATCCTGAGGTTCAACAGATCCTGAGGTTCAACAGATCCTGAGGTTCAACAGATCCTGAGGTTCAACGATCCGAGGTTCAACAGATCCCGAGGTTCAACAGATCCTGAGGTTCAACAGATCCTGAGGTTCAACAGATCCTGAGGTTCAACAGATCCTGAGGTTCAACAGATCCTGAGGTTCAACAGATCCTGAGGTTCAACAGATCCTGAGGTTCAACAGATCCTGAGGTTCAACAGATCCTGAGGTTCAACAGATCCTGAGGTTCAACAGATCCTGAGGTTCAACAGATCCTGAGGTTCAACAGATCCTGAGGTTCAACAGATCCTGAGGTTCAACAGATCCTGAGGTTCAACAGATCCTGAGGTTCAACAGATCCTGAGGTTCAACAGATCCTGAGGTTCAACAGAGCCTGAGGTTCAACAGATCCTGAGGTTCAACAGATCCTGAGGTTCAACAGATCCTGAGGTTCAACAGATCCTGAGGTTCAACAGATCCTGAGGTTCAACAGATCCTGAGGTTCAACAGATCCTGAGGTTCAACAGAGTCTGAGGTTCAACAGATCCTGAGGTTCAACAGATCCTGAGGTTCAACAGATCCTGAGGTTCAACAGAGTCTGAGGTTCAACAGAACCTGAGGTTCAACAGATCCTAAGGATCAACAGAACCTGAGGTTCAACAGATCCTGAGGTTCAACAGATACAGAACCTAAGGATCAACAGATCCTGAGGTTCAACAGAACCTAAGGATCAACAGAGTCTGAGGTTCAACAGAGCCTGAGGTTCAACAGAACCTAAGGTTCAACAGATCCTAAGGATCAACAGAACCTGAGGTTCAACAGATCCTGAGGTTCAACAGATCCCAAGGTTCAACAGATCCCGAGGTTCAACAGATCCTGAGGTTCAACAGATCCTGAGGTTCAACAGATCCTGAGGTTCAACAGATCCCAAGGTTCAACAGATCCCGAGGTTCAACAGATCCTGAGGTTCAACAGATCCTGAGGTTCAACAGATCCTGAGGTTCAACAGATCCTGAGGTTCAACAGATCCTGAGGTTCAACAGATCCTGAGGTTCAACAGATCCTGAGGTTCAACAGATCCTGAGGTTCAACAGATCCTGAGGTTCAACAGATCCTGAGGTTCAACAGATCCTGAGGTTCAACAGATCCTGAGGTTCAACAGATCCTGAGGTTCAACAGATCCTGAGGTTCAACAGATCCTGAGGTTCAACAGATCCTGAGGTTCAACAGATCCTGAGGTTCAACAGATCCTGAGGTTCAACAGATCCTGAGGTTCAACAGATCCTGAGGTTCAACAGATCCTGAGGTTCAACAGATCCTGAGGTTCAACAGATCCTGAGGTTCAACAGATCCTGAGGTTCAACAGAGCCTGAGGTTCAACAGAGTCTGAGGTTCAACAGAGTCTGAGGTTCAACAGAGCCTGAGGTTCAACAGAGCCTGAGGTTCAACAGATCCTGAGGTTCAACAGATCCTGAGGTTCAACAGAGCCTGAGGTTCAACAGAGCCTGAGGTTCAACAGATCCTGAGGTTCAACAGATCCTGAGGTTCAACAGAGCCTGAGGTTCAACAGAGTCTGAGGTTCAACAGAGCCTGAGGTTCAACAGATCCTGAGGTTCAACAGATCTGAGGTTCAACAGAGTCTGAGGTTCAACAGATCCTGAGGTTCAACAGATCCTGAGGTTCAACAGAGTCTGAGGTTCAACAGAGTCTGAGGTTCAACAGATCCTGAGGTTCAACAGATCCTGAGGTTCAACAGATCCTGAGGTTCAACAGATCCTGAGGTTCAACAGAGTCTGAGGTTCAACAGAGTCTGAGGTTCAACAGAGTCTGAGGTTCAACAGATCCTGAGGTTCAACAGATCCTGAGGTTCAACAGAGTCTGAGGTTCAACAGATCCTGAGGTTCAACAGATCCTGAGGTTCAACAGATCCTGAGGTTCAACAGATCCTGAGGTTCAACAGAGTCTGAGGTTCAACAGATCCTGAGGTTCAACAGATCCTGAGGTTCAACAGATCCTGAGGTTCAACAGATCCTGAGGTTCAACAGAGCCTGAGGTTCAACAGATCCTGAGGTTCAACAGATCCTGAGGTTCAACAGATCCTGAGGTTCAACAGATCCTGAGGTTCAACAGATCCTGAGGTTCAACAGATCCTGAGGTTCAACAGATCCTGAGGTTCAACAGATCCTGAGGTTCAACAGATCCTGAGGTTCAACAGATCCTGAGGTTCAACAGATCCTGAGGTTCAACAGATCCTGAGGTTCAACAGAACCTAAGGATCAACAGAACCTGAGGTTCAACAGATCCTGAGGTTCAACAGATCCTGAGGTTCAACAGATCCTGAGGTTCAACAGATCCTGAGGTTCAACAGAACCTAAGGATCAACAGAACCTGAGGATCACCAGATCCTGAGGTTCAACAGATACTGAGGTTCAACAGAGTCTGAGGTTCAACAGAACCTAAAGATCAACAGAACCTAAGGATCAACAGATCCTGAGGTTCAACAGATCCTGAGGTTCAACAGAACCTAAGCATCAACAGATCCTGAGGTTCAACAGAACCTAAGGATCAACAGATCCTGAGGTTCAACAGAACCTAAGGATCAACAGAGTCTGAGGTTCAACAGAGTCTGAGGTTCAACAGATCCTGAGGTTCAACAGAACCTAAGGATCAACAGAACCTGAGGTTCAACAGATCCTGAGGTTCAACAGATCCTGAGGTTCAACAGATCCTGAGGTTCAACAGATCCTGAGGTTCAACAGAACCTAAGGATCAACAGAACCTGAGGATCACCAGATCCTGAGGTTCAACAGATACTGAGGTTCAACAGAGTCTGAGGTTCAACAGAACCTAAAGATCAACAGAACCTAAGGATCAACAGATCCTGAGGTTCAACAGATCCTGAGGTTCAACAGATCCTGAGGTTCAACAGATCCTGAGGTTCAACAGAGTCTGAGGTTCAACAGAGTCTGAGGTTCAACAGAGTCTGAGGTTCAACAGATCCTGAGGTTCAACAGATCCTGAGGTTCAACAGATCCTGAGGTTCAACAGATCCTGAGGTTCAACAGATCCTGAGGTTCAACAGAGCCTGAGGTTCAACAGATCCTGAGGTTCAACAGATCCTGAGGTTCAACAGATCCTGAGGTTCAACAGATCCTGAGGTTCAACAGATCCTGAGGTTCAACAGATCCTGAGGTTCAACAGAGTCTGAGGTTCAACAGATCCTGAGGTTCAACAGATCCTGAGGTTCAACAGATCCTGAGGTTCAACAGATCCTGAGGTTCAACAGATCCTGAGGTTCAACAGATCCTGAGGTTCAACAGATCCTGAGGTTCAACAGATCCTGAGGTTCAACAGATCCTGAGGTTCAACAGATCCTGAGGTTCAACAGATCCTGAGGTTCAACAGATCCTGAGGTTCAACAGATCCTGAGGTTCAACTGATCCTGAGGTTCAACAGATCCTGAGGTTCAACAGATCCTGAGGTTCAACAGATCCTGAGGTTCAACAGATCCTGAGGTTCAACAGATCCTGAGGTTCAACAGATCCTGAGGTTCAACCGATCCCGAGGTTCAACAGATCCTGAGGTTCAACAGATCCTGAGGTTCAACAGATCCTGAGGTTCAACAGATCCTGAGGTTCAACAGATCCTGAGGTTCAACAGATCCTGAGGTTCAACAGATCCTGAGGTTCAACAGATCCTGAGGTTCAACAGATCCTGAGGTTCAACAGATCCTGAGGTTCAACAGATCCTGAGGTTCAACAGATCCTGAGGTTCAACAGATCCTGAGGTTCAACAGATCCTGAGGTTCAACAGATCCTGAGGTTCAACAGATCCTGAGGTTCAACAGATCCTGAGGTTCAACAGATCCTGAGGTTCAACAGATCCTGAGGTTCAACAGATCCTGAGGTTCAACAGATCCTGAGGTTCAACAGATCCTGAGGTTCAACAGATCCTGAGGTTCAACAGATCCTGAGGTTCAACAGATCCTGAGGTTCAACAGATCCTGAGGTTCAACAGATCCTGAGGTTCAACAGATCCTGAGGTTCAACAGATCCTGAGGTTCAACAGATCCTGAGGTTCAACAGATCCTGAGGTTCAACAGATCCTGAGGTTCAACAGATCCTGAGGTTCAACAGATCCTGAGGTTCAACCGATCCAGGTTCAACAGATCCCGAGGTTCAACAGATCCTGAGGTTCAACAGATCCTGAGGTTCAACAGATCCTGAGGTTCAACCGATCCCAAGGTTCAACAGATCCCGAGGTTCAACAGATCCTGAGGTTCAACAGATCCTGAGGTTCAACAGATCCTGAGGTTCAACAGATCCTGAGGTTCAACAGATCCCGAGGTTCAACAGATCCTGAGGTTCAACAGATCCTGAGGTTCAACAGATCCTGAGGTTCAACAGATCCTGAGGTTCAACAGATCCTGAGGTTCAACAGATCCTGAGGTTCAACAGATCCTGAGGTTCAACAGATCCTGAGGTTCAACAGATCCTGAGGTTCAACAGATCCTGAGGTTCAACAGATCCTGAGGTTCAACAGATCCTGAGGTTCAACAGATCCTGAGGTTCAACAGAGTCTGAGGTTCAACAGAGTCTGAGGTTCAACAGAGTCTGAGGTTCAACAGATCCTGAGGTTCAACAGATCCTGAGGTTCAACAGATCCTGAGGTTCAACAGAGTCTGAGGTTCAACAGATCCTGAGGTTCAACAGATCCTGAGGTTCAACAGATCCTGAGGTTCAACAGAGTCTGAGGTTCAACAGAGTCTGAGGTTCAACAGATCCTGAGGTTCAACAGATCCTGAGGTTCAACAGATCCTGAGGTTCAACAGAGTCTGAGGTTCAACAGATCCTGAGGTTCAACAGAGTCTGAGGTTCAACAGAGTCTGAGGTTCAACAGATCCTGAGGTTCAACAGATCCTGAGGTTCAACAGATCCTGAGGTTCAACAGATCCTGAGGTTCAACAGAGTCTGAGGTTCAACAGATCCTGAGGTTCAACAGATCCTGAGGTTCAACAGATCCTGAGGTTCAACAGAGTCTGAGGTTCAACAGATCCTGAGGTTCAACAGATCCTGAGGTTCAACAGAGTCTGAGGTTCAACAGATCCTGAGGTTCAACAGAGTCTGAGGTTCAACAGAGTCTGAGGTTCAACAGAGTCTGAGGTTCAACAGATCCTGAGGTTCAACAGATCCTGAGGTTCAACAGAGTCTGAGGTTCAACAGATCCTGAGGTTCAACAGATCCTGAGGTTCAACAGATCCTGAGGTTCAACAGAGTCTGAGGTTCAACAGATCCTGAGGTTCAACAGAGTCTGAGGTTCAACAGATCCTGAGGTTCAACAGATCCTGAGGTTCAACAGATCCTGAGGTTCAACAGATCCTGAGGTTCAACAGATCCTGAGGTTCAACAGATCCTGAGGTTCAACAGATCCTGAGGTTCAACAGATCCTGAGGTTCAACAGATCCTGAGGTTCAACAGATCCTGAGGTTCAACAGATCCTGAGGTTCAACAGATCCTGAGGTTCAACAGATCCTGAGGTTCAACAGATCCTGAGGTTCAACAGATCCTGAGGTTCAACAGATACCTGAGGTTCAACAGATCCTGAGGTTCAACAGATCCTGAGGTTCAACAGATCCTGAGGTTCAACAGAACCTAAGGATCAACAGATACTGAGGTTCAACAGAGTCTGAGGTTCAACAGAACCTAAAGATCAACAGAACCTAAGGATCAACAGATCCTGAGGTTCAACAGATCCTGAGGTTCAACAGAACCTAAGCATCAACAGATCCTGAGGTTCAACAGA
>JBBPBX010028759.1:0-36326 GCA_038048925.1 Garcialebias charrua | reverse complement strand
GCAATTGACCTTTCGCAAAACCCCGCCCCCAACCGGCCATTGTCCAATCACACGTCACTAGCATCTCCGGCTATGTAAGCTAGGTCCGACATTCTACAAGATGGTGAAGCGATGCGCCTATGGATTGTGTAAATCAGACAGCAGGTATCCCAAGAGTTTGTCTGGTGGAGTCTTGTTTTTTCCCTTCCCAAAGCCGAAAACACAACTGGAACGGTGTCAACAATGGATAAAACAGTGTGGAAGGCCTCACTCCCAGCTTAATGTCTCGAAGATAAACAAGCATTCGTATGTATGCTCAAAGGTAAGACAAACATTCATTGTGACTGTCCTGCTCTAGAAGTAATAATTATAATTTCAAGAAAGGTTATTATTAATATTCATTGTTGTGTATTATTTTGGATATAATTTTTAGAAGATTACCCTCTTACGTTTAGTAAGCTCATTAGCATTAGCTAACTTTAGCGAATGTTTACATTAGTTCACTGTCGGGTCTCGATGCTGTGAACCCTATACGATATCATGTTTAGTCAGTTTCACTACATAAACTTGACTAGCTAATTAACATTTTCTCTTTTAACAAGCATCTTGAATCGTTTTTTTTTTATATCTGTCATTTAGCATTTTGTAAATGGAAAGCCCACCCCTGAGTATCCCAACCCAGTAGTTGCATTACAAGTGCAGAACCAGACCAGGGAGCAACTTGGAGGCTGTCGAAAGCCACCCAAACATCGGTATGCCTTCATGCTAGTTATATTATATTTAAAATACACTAGCTACATAACTATGGCTAGTTGCACTTAATGTTACACCACTTTAAAGAGCAGCAGGTAAATAGACAATTAAAAAATACAGTAGTAAATGGGAATTGAATACTTGTATATTGCACTTAAGTCACTGTAAATAAGAACATGTTTACCAACTTGCAGGTTTAATCAATAACAATCATGTACAAAATGTGTATACAGATGCAGTTTCATTGAGCCGAATGCTTCCAGCTCCACATCTTGTGCTGATGATGATGAAGAAGAGAGTCAACAGCATGCTGATGACTATGGTGAGTGAGATGTATATTGTTAATTAGTACTGTTTTAAAATGATTGTAAGGCTGCCCTGGATATCTAAACTCTCTGTATTGTGCTGAATGATGGAATACGCAGAAATAAATTTCTGGCAGTGAATCTCTCTCATTTTATTATAACATTCACTCTGAGAGGCTGAAACAAACAATCATACAACAATGTCGAATGCAATGGAACAAAATCCAAAAGTACTGAAATAACTGATTTATTTCACTGGCATGTTACATAGTAGTCAAAGAAAAATACATCAAGCTTGCTCTTCATTTCTTCCCATTTTGCAACATCAAAGTGTATTCTTTCCAGGTGGTAGTCCTCTTCACATTTAATAAAGAAATCACACCATGACATACCTGTGAGCCCAAGCTGACCCATTATTTGGTAATGGTAGGCATGACACTCTTTTAGTTTATAGGTACCATCTGCCTGCTTGTAAAGGTAGGGGCACTCTGTGAAGCTGTTCTTAGAAGGGCACTTAATTTCTAAAAGCCCATAGCTTGGGCGTTCACTCCCTGCCCTCTCTACCACCTTACGGTCAGGTGATGTACCAAGATGTGGGGCATGGGGATTTACAACAAAACCACATGGATACACTTGATTACCTGTGAGAATAGTGTAATGTATGGCTGCATTGGGCTCTTGTTCTACACCTCTCTTCATGGCCTTTGTTTGTACTGCTGCTGCACTCTTTAAGCTTGTAGCAAGTTTTTCATGGTCGGCTCTTCTAGAGCAGATTCTTTTAAATGAAGTTGATGTGATTCGGGCAGACCTTGCATGGAACCACAAATAGTTTGTGCTCTGTGCTCTAGTTTCCCTTTCCAGAGTGATAGAATCAGCCAATGAAATGCTCAGTTCTGTGTAATGTTGCGTGGCACTCTCATTCAGAGCAGTGCAGAAGCTGGTGGCTTGGTGCGGCAGAGGAAAGTTGGGCAAGTCATCTGGTTGGCTGACAGGAGCTGCTCCAAGATCAATTTGGACAATAAGTGGCAGCTGTAAAAGATGAAAAATATAAATTATCATTAAAATGCAACTTTTTTTCTTTACAGATAGTCCAGAGCAACCCCCAGAGCAGGGGACGGAAGAGGTGCAGGAGATGGAAGAGGAGCAGGGGACGGAGAAGGAAAAGAAATTAGAAGAGGAAAACAACAACATGAAATTGAAATTGACATTACAAGAAACTGAAATACAAAACCTGAAAGCACAAATTGACACACTTAAAAAGAAAAGTCTGACACCTGAACTCCTTGAAAGCAGTAAAATCCCAAAAATGTTTGAATACAGTACTGGCTTTACATACAAACGATTCAACCAACTGTGCACAATATTTGACATCCAAAATGATCCCCACGCCGCTCAAGTAAATGTACCCCTAACATACAAACGTAATGATTGGGACATTAGGGAGATGCCCCTTCGTAGTCAGCTGCTGTTTGTTTTAATTAAACTCCGCAACAACGAAGATCTGAAAAGCCTTGCATTTAGATTTAATATACACATGCAAGCAGCAAGTAATATTTTCAATTCATGGATTCATTATATGTTTGATATTTTGGGTGAATTACCCATTTGGCCTCACAGAGACGTCATTATGCAAAACATGCCTGAAACCTACAAAGCCGACTACCCATCTACATTTGCTATATTAGACTGCACAGAGCTGAAAATAGAAAGGCCAACATCACTGGTGTTACAAAGTCAGAGCTTTTCAAATTACAAAAACACCAACACCCTGAAATCACTCGTTGCCTGTGACCCCCGTGGTGCTGTCATTTTTTCATCTGTTCTCTTCACAGGATCCATGTCTGACAAGGAGATTGTCAGACAGTGTGGAATCATCCCCTTACTAGAGACACTTATAGACAATGGCTATTTGCAAAAAGGGGATGGCGTAATGGCTGATAAGGGTTTTTTGATTGAGGATGAAATTAAAGCAATCGGACTGCAGTTAAACATGCCACCATTTTCGAGGTCCAAGAGGCAAATGCCAGCAGGAGATGTTCTGGAGACAAAGCGTATTGCAAAGCACAGGGTGCACATAGAGCGGGCTATTGCTAAAATAAAAAAGTTCAAGATAGTGTCTGGTAAAATTCCTAACACAAGATTAGGAATCATAAATCACATCTGGTATGTGGTAAGCATGCTTTCAAACTTCCAGCCACACATACTGAAGGGACAGTAGTAGCATCCATTAGTAAATCACATGACTTACACTTAACATGTTTTTTTAATCACCACTGTTAAGCTGTCTGTTTACATGAGCTGTGGAAGATGCTAGACAAATAAAGATTTCTGGATACTATGTGGCTCAGTCCTCAATGTATTTATGTCTATATTACTGTATCTGTCAGCCTGATGCAAATTATTTTTCTCTTTTTATCACATAAGCAAGCACCTTATTATAATATGTAAATTGCTTTTTTTAATGAAACAACAAACCTGAAGAGATTTGTTTTTTGCACAACATCAAGAAGTGCTACTTGAAGACTGGGTTTCAAATCTGTGCTTCTCACCTGGTGGCTTAGTCCGCACCCCACAGCATACTTCTTGCCTCCAACTTCAACCTCTGGTGCAGAGGCATCTGTGATATAGCTTATGGGTGCATCTGACATCTCCCTCAGTAGACTATATGCTCCTGTACCTAACTCTTTCCTATGAAAAAATAATTTGGAGGTGAGTATTGTCTGATGTCACAGTGCACAGGAATACACTGAACAGTGTGACTAACAATGTTGCTGTAGTATAGGTGAAGAAAAAAAACATACTTATTGTGGATAAAACTGGACATGATGGGTTTCCGCTTGCGGTTCACTTTGGCCTTGGCTACCACCACACTGCTTACAGGTTGTCCATGAATTTTCTTCCCCCTGGCTTTGTGCCACTGCTGGGGCTGGCTTGTGCATGAGATGTCAGCATTTCTTGCACGGCACAGGTCCACGGTGTGCATAAGGCCCACAATATGTGAGCAAAAACCTGGTAACCTGTTTTAAGAAAACAGTAGCATAAGCTCTATTTAATGCTTTTGACAATAATGTAACTAGCTACACCTGCAATCGAAATTATTCAACACCCCAATCATTTTAATGTTTTATCATTTAAAGTTTTTCATTCAATTTTTTCCAAACAGCACAGGGAAAATGGACTAAAATCCGAGACTAGAGGTGTGGAAAGTTTGTCAGCACTTAACAACTCATTTATTGGCAGTTATAAAAGCTAAAGGATGCACCACAAAATACTATGTTTAGGGGTTGATTAATACTGCACACTCAAATGTCTTAAAATACTTCTTTATTTTTATTTAAACTTCAAACTTAGGTAAACTTTTGTTGTCACAATGATTCAAATATGTATCAGTAAAAGCTAGTTCAATGAAGTGTTTTTGTCATCCACACTACTAATGTCTGTTGAGATTGTGGGGGTTGAACATGTTTGATTACAACTACTTACAATAAATGCACGAGTGCTATAATATAATAATAAATAATATATATATTAAATAATATATATAATATATAATAAAAACATATAATCTAAGGTAGATCCATGAACAGAGTAACAAGCTAGCCTCTGCTCTGAATACAGTTACTAGCTTAACTTACCGAGCTAACTTACCGGTATTACTTAATAAATTTGACTTTTACAGTACTTAACTAACAAAAAATAGAACTTGAAAAAGAAAACTTACCCTGCAGTGCAGGAGCAGGACTGGTCCACAAGCGTATTCTGGTTGCATTTGAGGTAAAGGTCATGGGGTTTCTCAGATTTTGCTTGAGACCGGTATGCTTTAGCCTCAAGGATCGTTGTGTCTCCTTCGTAACGTACTGTAATATTTTGAATATATCCCTCCACTGCATATTGTAACCCCTTTTGCCTTGATCTGGAGGATATTGCGCTGGTATTGCTCCAAAATGAGTCACTAACACGCACTGGTATACAAGCTATCCCCGTCATGACGCGCTAACACTCACCGGCTACAGAAAGCTTGACGGGCGTAGCAACAGTAACTAAGGGGGCGGGGCTTCTGCGAAAGGTCAATTGTCTGCCACAGGAGCGCACAGCAAGGCTTTTAAGAAGATTAACACTTAAAAACAATTATTTGTTTGATGAAAATTATAGCAAATATATGTCTGAGCTGAACTTTTCCTTAATAAATGAACGTAATTGTGAAATGAGCTGGATTTTAAAATTTGTTTCGCCGAAAGTGATAACAAGCCATATATAGGTCGCATCGTATAGGTCGCAGGCCTTGAAAAAAACATAAAAAGGTGCGACCTATACACCGGAAAATATGGTAGGTACACAGCACAATGCATGCACCAGTAGTTAGATTGCAACAAAAGTATATATATGATCAGAGATGATGAATCTCATCTGGAGGTAATGACTTAGCTGTAGTGCTGGACAGGTCTGGACATCCTTCTTCTGTCTCTTGCAGTAAGCAGCAAACAGTCCTCCATCTTCACAGTCCTTTTGATATTTCTCACCAGGAGTCATGTGTTACGCTGACTTTGCAAGCTCTGCAGCATTTTCCAGGATCAGCTCTGACAAAACATCAAATTAAAAGCGGCAAAAGAGCCCTTATTATAATTTTAGACAGTAAATAAATAAAAACACAGAAAATGTACACCAAATACAGTCGTTACCTTTAACTTGTTGTGTCACCTCCGTCTTTGTGTCTTCACTTCCCAACACATGGTGTTCCACCCATAACAGAGAAAACGCTGGATCCAAAGCAGCTGCTTTGAGGTACACTGGATCTGAAAAAGGTGCAGTAATCCCTTCTTCTGCTCTTGCCATTCGTACACTGATAAAGATTCCAAGAAATCATTTGTTCAAAGATACTTGGAGACTCCTGACCAGACCATTCAGGAATCGGACTTGAGGCTTCAGTTTCTCAAGGTGGTGATTGAGGGACAGCACGGATGGAACAACAGCACTGATTGTGACCATTTTCTCACCTTGTGTCAAATATGTTGCTTCTTCAAAAGGCTTCAAGATGTCCACCATCTCCTTCAACAAGTTCCACTCTCGTGTTGTGAATAACAACTCCTTGTGCCCAGCCTTTTCAAGAACAGCACAGAGTTTTAGATGTTCACACATTGAAGAAGCGCCTTCACTTGTCTCACTGTTGAATTCCATCTTGTGATTACAGAAATTGTGATATGGAAGGCTGTAGAGGTTCATTTGTGATCCTCTTGTTCATCTGTTATTCTTCAAATCTGTCAGAAGTAAACAAATGTCAGAAAATAAATTACAGCCATTCATGAATTACATTTGACTTAAGTTACTCTTACTAATCATAAATAAACATTAACACTAAAACAATCATAGTTTTCAAAAAATTAAACAAGTATATAAGAAGTGTATCACAAGTAAAATCAGGAAGGTCTGGTGAATTTATTTTTCTGCTTTTATTTTTAAGTATGTTAGTTTCAGTCCTCCGTAAATATAGGCCAGATATTCTAAACACAACATTTAATTGCGACAGTCACTGTATTTGGTCTGTTTTAAAAAAAATAAACCACATGCAAAACTCAAAAACATTGCAAATAAAGTAGAGTGGTTTTGAATTTGGATGTGATGGTATAATAAATATTTGTCTGGCCAAGTGGGGTTAAATCTACAGCCAATTTCACATATCAGTATTGATAAAAACATGTTGTTGGGTTCTGTGCAACATGCGACCGTCACGCCGCCATTTGAAAAGTTATAACAGACAAAACAGTTCACTATCCACCGGCGTCCTGAGCTAACACGTAGCCTGGAGTACACATGCTAACACGAAGTTAGCTGTTAGCTAAAGTCATCTCACAACAAAAGAAAAGTGCTACTTACCGCTCTTTGTGAAGCTTCAAATGCCGGACAAAGTTGGACGTCGTGGCATCTCCATCCGATATTTTCTTATTGCATGTTTTACACTTAGATGTTCGTTTTTTATTTGAATGCTCATAACTTGTGTACCCAAAAGAAACTACAGTAATTGTGGAAGCATATTGGTCCCTCAGCTGTAGCTTGCGTTGTTTTTTTCAAAGCTACGTACACACACATATATACGGAGTGTGGGGTGCCCGGTCTGCGCCTGACTGTTAATGCGCCTGACCGTTAATACGGAATGAGTGAAAATAATTAATGCGGCCACTTTATAATGTGTTTTAAAATTTTGACTTGACTAAAATAGCAAGTCTTTTCAAGTAAAAAGCTTCAAGTCGAGTCAAGTCCCAAGTCAATGGCGTGCAAGTCTAAGTCAAGTCCGAGTCTTTCAGCATTTTTTCAAGTCAAGTCTCAAGTTGTGATTTTAATGACTCGAGTCTGACTCGAGTCCAAGACATGTGACTCGAGTCCCCACCTCTGCAAGAGACCGTGACAGGAAGCTAGCATTAGCACAATTCATGCAACATGTGTTTATATACGATATATGGTGATCACAGCGACACAGCTAGTTACGTCAGTGAGGTGGAGGACTTTGAGGTGGAGGACTTTTCACCCGCTCCCTCACCAGAATCTGAGAGAGACTTGGAGCACAGCTAACAACAATGCTACTGCTAATGCTAATGCTATGTTGCTATGGCTAATCCCACTCCCGATCTCTGTAGGGGAGTGGCTTTGCTTGAACCACTTTTATACTCACGCAGCAGAGGATGTGACGACAGAGTGTACAAGACACATCAGAGTGAACAGTCGTTGAACAATAAGAAAATTAGGCTGCAGTACCACAGTTCAACCCATAGGATTAGTGTAAACACGTTTTTAGACCAAATGTTGCCGATTTGAACAAATACGCACAAAACAAGAAAATTAACACAGGCATAGTGCTATACAACATTTTACACACATTCTAGGGAGTTTATCAGATAAAAAAGGGTAAGTTACTCTTTAAAGAAAAAGAGTAAATTTTCTAGACTGGTCATAACTTCCTTATCTCTTAACTAATCCGGACGAACTTGGTGTCAATCTGTTTTTAATCAAGCTCATTACTCGTGAAAAAAAGAGCAATTGAAAGATTTTGATCTTTTTGTTTCATAAAGGTATATGAAGGTCAATTTTACAGATTTTGAGATAAAATTTGGTGTGATTGTAGCTGAGAGTTTACTTCAACACAAATGCTCAGGATTATATTTGAGCTTAAAGTCATATCGGTCTGTTCCCAAAAAAATCTCATGAATGACTGGACACATTTGACAATAATGCAAACTTTATATTGAATGTAAGACTGATAAAGTTTTGGAATTATACTAATTTACGATTGTCGCTACAGCCAATCGGCTCTAGCCAACACAAAATGGCTTTAACTTTGTTAATTGAACAGATGTTTTTAAAGATCAAAAGTCAAAAGTCAAAGTCAACTTTATTGTCAAAACTGCAATATGTACAGGACATACACAGAATTGAAATTGCATTTCTCTCAGTCACTTCGGTGCAACAGTAACTATTTAAACACTAAAACACTAAAACATTTAATAAACATCAGCATAAAATGAAATAATAAAAGTGTAATACTGTCCTGAGTTTTTGCATAGTAGTATAAAAGTATAAAAAGTATATCTATAAAATAAAATGAAGGTTCTGACATCGACATTTGTAATAGAGTGACAGATTTGTGCCCTGCGTTAGGTTAATTTGTTTACTTTTTGTGTTTTACGGTTAGGTTTATTAAATGTACGGTGATTTCTGTGTCTAACTGTTCTTATGTTTTTGTTTCCATCTCTGACTCCTCCTCAGTCAGGTCCTCACCCCACCCCACACCCACCCATCTACCCCACCCATCTGCTCAGGTGCCTCCACTGTCCTCACAGTTTTCACTCCACCAGCGGTCTTTGTACCGGTGTTCAGACCGTTACGGTTTTTCCTCCGTGATTTTATCTGTGCTTCCTCCAGCCCCGAGAGATTTGTTGTTTTGCAGTTTTGCTGCCATGACTGCACTTTTGTTTTCTTACATTAAAAAAAAAGTTTGTTTTTCAAGCCTCACAAGCCCTGTGTGCATTCTGGGTCTGACCCCAACAGAGCTTTTTTTACAGTGTTAATACACCACAATGTACAAGGGAGGCTCTGCTGTGGAGCAAGGAGAGATGTCAGGTTGGTGGAGCTCGATGTGGAGTAAGGTCCTTTCTCTCCTTACAGTTTGCTGGTGAAGATTCTCAGTCATCCAGGACATGATAAAATAAAAATAAAAAGTGTTCAATACAGAAACAACTTGACTTCATTTAAAGTCCAGTTGTTTCTGTATTGAACGCTTTTTTAAAAATCTCCTTACAGTTGGCGTCATGGACTAAGTGAGCAAGAGTACCTTAAGGGGTTCCAGCACAAGGGTGAAGGTGAAGGAGGAGAGTGACACGTATGGCAGTTCAGTGGTTGGAAGGCAGATATATCTGAGGAGGTCCACAAGGAATCCAGGGTTTTACTCAAAGTCCGATGGAACACAGGCGTCAAGGCTGAAACACGGAGAGAGCATAAGGTAAGTTTAAACTATCACCAATAACCACACGTAGAGGCTAGAAGCACAAATACCATTAGGCATGTAATGCGTCAGCAGGGAGTAGAGCTCTTCTGCAGCCTTATGTACTCCTGGCACTCATCAGGGGAATGGGTCGCAGGTGTGGTAGATTGGCGCCATCTTGAAACTTCAGGAGCTGCAGAAGAACCGAACTCCCACATTTAATTTATTTATACAGGTTGTACCCGACTTACAACGTCATCGACATACGAGGTTCCGGACATACGAGCGGACTAACGAACAGTAAAGTTGTACAGAAAATACAGCATTGGTATGTGTTTTTAGATGAAAGTGTGTTAGCTAACCATTTGTAAACGACGTTCTGTGCATGTTTATGAACCAGTATGTACGTTTGTGTTGAAAAACGGGTGTTTGGCGCAGCGCTAGCATACATTTTCCGACTTACGACCAAAAATCCGGACTTACGAGCGATACGTGTTTCGGGTTCCGACATACGAATTTTCGTCTTACGAGCGACTCGTAGGAACGGAACTCGCTCGTAAGTCGGTGACAACCTGTATAGTTATTTATAGTTCTTCTTCTTCTTTCTGCACCCTTTTCATTCAATGTTTTTTTTTTTTTTTTTAATGAATTTGCTCCGTTTCTTTTAAATGAATGAATAAATGTAAGAGCATAACTTGAGACAAGAACTGTAAATTCACCTTTTGCTAAAAGGTAAAAAATGTCATTGTTCTAAAATTTCACATTTTTTTGTGGTGTCCATACTTTAAACAAAACAAATCTCAGAAATTTGCCTTATTTAAAGAGTAAAACAACAATTGTAGTCACATGATCATGACAGAACATGCACGGTCTGACAGAAATGTTTCCACAGAAAGTGCGTCACATGTAAAATAAAATAAAAAAAAGATAATAAAAGGGCGTCACCATCAACTCATTTGTAAACAGAGGTGGTTTTGTCAATGCACCCTCCTTGACATCCCGCTACAGTCACAGGAGGAGAAAATGTGGTGTGATGTCACTCCTGGCATTAACCCAAAGTCTGAAACCGTTTTGATGTCCTGCCCTGATGAATGAGGGGCAGACATTAGTCAGCGTAAGCCTCTCCAGTCAATGCTGGTGTTTGTTAGGATGAATTACAGCCAGTCACTTCACCGTCTGCTGCCTGCCGATAAACACGACGCAGAAACATTCTTACCATTGCCACTCACCAGTTCACTCTGTCGATCCTACTGGTTCTGACTCTGTGAGCAGCTTCAAGGTTTCTCTTTAAAACCAGAGCTGGTGCTCAGAGAAGCTTGGAGATCCTGAATACGTCAATGTGCATTAACAGGCAGGAGAGAATTCTTGGTTTCTGATTTATGTGCTGGCCTGAAAAGACTGAAGAAAAATCCCAAGTGTGCATGCTTAAAGTATTTGTTGTAGATGACTCTTAGCTACTACCACACCAAGTTTTGCTGCTATGCTTGTTTGTTTCTATTGTACAGCACTTTGGTTGGCCTTGTGTCTGTTTAAGTGCTCTATAAATAAAGTGGTATGGTATGGTAAGTTTTAGCGTAATATCTGTCAAACTGCTAGAGATGTACTGTGTTGGTTAAGATCAATCATCTGTGACCTTCTTGGATTGGATGTACTGTACTCTAAATTTTCTAAAAATGTATCCAGCAATTTAAGTTATTTTGTTACCAGACATTCTCCAAAAGTTAATGCCGAAAGTGCATTAGGGTTTTATCAGTACCGTGTCTGCAAAGTGACTGAGTTGGAGCCATTTTTTTCACTTGTAAACTGCAATTGTTTTAAGAATGTTTGTGCAAACAACAAAAGACAGGAGACTTCTGGGAAAACAACATCAGCAGTTGAAAGTAACAGGCAGCTGGAGGACCAGCAGAATAATTTTGTGTAATTTATCAAATGAGAGCATGTTCTGCTTTCTATCCCAGAGAAAAGCAAAAGAGAAATCCCATCCAAGTCTGCCTCTTGTCATGTTTCACCCAATCATTGTTTCTTTAAATAGATCCCCCCCACCCCACCATTGAGCAAAATTAAACCATAACAAATAAAACATGTTTGTAACTCTTCACTATTTTTAGAACTTAAAAAAAAATGGTCTTGCACAGTCACAAATTTCTTGTATATCACCGTTGAAGACTAGATAGTGAAATTCTTGGAATAAAACATTTAACTGAGATGTGAGAGATGACCATCAACAACTCTGCAGTCTAAGCAATATGGGGCCATCCATGGCACAGTTCATCCATCCATCCATCCAACCATCCATCATGTTCTGCTTATTCCGAAGTCGGGTCGCGGGGGCAGGACATCTCTTTCCATAGCCACCTCTTTCAGCTCTTCTGGGAGGATCCCAAGGTGTTCCTTGACCGACCAACAACTATACCATACTTTTCGGCGTAAAAGTCGCTTCTGTGTATAAGTCGCTTTGTCCAATTATTGGCAACAAGTTGGAAAAATCCATAAATACGTCGCTTCGCCCTATAAGTCGCATCTATTATGCGTCACCGCTACGCAACGCGTCAGCGCCTCATTTGCCCTGCTGAAAATGGCGGCCACAGAAGCGAGCCAGCACGGAAGGACTTTACAAGATTAACACGGTAAAAACAATTATTTGTTTGCTGAGAAAAACACGGTAAAAACAAATCTCAAATGTCTTATACAGGGCAACAGTTTGTAAATTAAATCCATATACTGTAATTACACTCTGTAAGCCTAAAAAATATCCATCGAGTGGTTTAAGAGCTATTTATCTAAACAGTAGGTATCTGTTTACGATAGCTAACCGCTAACAACAAAGCTAAAAGAGCGATTTTTTAGCTCTAAACATCTTCTGCAGCTAACAGTTTGTAAATGACCACCAACTGATTACGCTCTGTAAGTTTCAAGAAAATCCGCGGTGTGGTTTATGAGTTATCTTGCTAAAAAACACAGCTAACAACACAGCTAATAGCAGCTACCTCCAGAGCAGGAGGCCGGGCAGCGACAGAGTCAGTCCGAGCAGAGGAGGCTTTTTTCGGACACATGAGCTAGAAACGGTCGGTGTACTCTCTGGAAGTGTCCCCCTGGCGGACAAAAGTGATACTGCACCATTTTCTTGCCAAAATGAAAAACGGTCATATCTGAGTATAAAATGGGTCTAAAAATATGGGGGAAAAATTCTATAAATATGTCGATTCGCCGTATAAGTCGCAGGACATGCAAATTAGTAAAAAAAACAGCGACATACACCGAAAAGTACGGTAGTCTCTCCAGCCTGTCCTTGGTCTTCCCCAGGGTCTCCTCCCAGTCGGACATGCCCAAAGCACCTCCCTAGGGAGGCGCCCCTGAAGCATCCTTACCAGATGCCCGAACCACCTCAACTGGCTCCTTTCGATGTGGAGAAGCAGCGGTTCTACTCAGAGTCTCTCCCAGATAACTGACCTTCTTACCCCGTTTCTAAGAAAGAGTCCAGCTACCCTGCGGAGGAAACATTTCAACTGGCTGTATCCACAATCTCAGTCTTTCGGTCACTACCCAAAATTTGTGACCATAGGTGAGGGTAGGAACGTAGACCGACAGGTAAACGGAGAGTTTTGCCTTACCGCTCAGCTCCCTCTTCACCACAGCCATGGCACTGTGTGCACAATAAAGGGAATTCATTGCTTAGAGCTGTCAGGGGGAACCCTCCACTGGTGCTTTCCAGTGATAAACTCACAACACCCCCAGGGGCCTTATTGACCAAACCTGGCATCCTAGGTCTCCTGCTTTGTTCTACCCCTCACTTTTCACTGATATCACCAATGAGTTGTCTTTTCTTTTGGTCCAGACCTACCGACTGACCTCTTTATTTGCCCTTGGGACTTGATTAGCAGGCCTCTACTGGATAGACCTTTAATTTCAAGCTGCATTGTGTAGCATCAGAGCTAGCAGAACTTGGATTTGTAGTCCATCACTATGGCTTTATTTTTATTTTTAACTCTGTAAGCTCTTCGATCCAGGCAGTGAGGAGAAAGGAGGGCCAAAGTAAATGGTCTGTTTAAAAATTAGTGGTGAAGATCTCAGCAAAAATGCTGAGTCTCTGATTCATATCTCCTTATAAAAATTAGTGGTGAAGATCTCAGCAAAAATGCTGAGTCTCTGATTCATATCTCCTTATTAATTCAAGTCCCCTTTCTGCTGGCCAAGGCCTGATTTTATATGGCCTGTGGTTTTGGCTTTCTACTCACCTTAAATACTCTGATGCATGCTCAATAATCCAGGTAGAAAAATCTAAAAAAGCTAAGTCTGGTCCTCTGGACATTCAAAAAATAATAAAACAAAACAAAGCAAAAAAAAAATAAAAAAAAGCAAAAAAAAAAAATTTTTTTTTGCTTTGTTTTGTTTTATTTTGTCCAGAGGACCAGACTTAGCTTTTTTAGATACTCACCTTAAAGTAATAGTTCTCAAACTTTTCAACTTTCAACTCACAAAACAAACGTCACAAAGAATCATGACCTCAACTGTTGCTGGTTAACATATACAACAAACAATAAAAAGCCTTGTCAATCATTACATACATGGTTTACAATTTTTGACAACTTTTTTTTTTATTTCTTTGTAAGAGTTGAAGCTAAATAAACAGTTGCAAATCATTTTATACTTAATCTAATTTGCATAGGTTTTCTCAAGATTTTCCAATTGGTATTTCATGGCTCACAGTAGACTCCCAACCCCAACTTTGACCAGCAATGTCTTAAGGATGTACTTTCTGGTTGGTGCAGGATAATGGGAATGTTGGGCTTGAAACATCTCCATCTGGGCTGCCTAACTCCTGGTGGGTAGACACATTATCTTAGGCTTAGGTAGAAGAAAACAATAAATGCAGAAGGTGAACTGAGGGAGTACCAGTGAGTAATATCCATGGATAAAGTAAAATGTCAATAGATCAAACATGACACTTCAAAAGAAACCAGTTTAAGATAATTGCATGCTCCATAGCACTGTTCAAGACATTTTCCTCTTTTCAACTTCCTTCCACTGATTCACTGTTTTTGTTATGCTGAAGAGAGCAGCCTACATCTAACACCTTGTTAACAGCCAGGACTATCAGGATTTGTACGCAAGACCCAGTCAGAACCAGACTGAAGGAAAACAGACTCAAGCCCAGGTATGGTTCACAGTGATTTATTTACAGTGAAAAAGTATTAACAATGCTTTTTACAGGGGAACCTGGAACACCTGGAAGAGGAAACCTTGACACATTGAGAAGAGGGTAATGATTCCAGGCAGAGGTAAGTCGTTGGGCTGGTGGTGGAAAGGCGACCGAGCGGTTGAACGTAGGTAGGGTTCCTTTGTAGGCACGAGGTGATAAATGAGGGAGGGTAGAACTCAGGAGTCAGAAACAAGAGTTGTGCAATGTTCCAGCAAGGAAGGAGGCTCTCCTGCAGCCCTTTATACCCCTGCAGCTCATTAGGGAGATCACCAGTGGTGGGCAACGCTAATCCAAAAATTAGTTCCGCTATTTCTAAAACACTGATTTATTTATTTAGGTCCGCAAATTCAAAAGCACTAATGTCTTATGAAAATTAGGGGAAGCTAATTCTAATCCGCGAATTAAATTCAACAATTGGTAGCCAGCAAGTTATGCAATATTTGCACTACACTGCCAACTAGCGGTGCATGAACTGTTATACAGTAAGTTGTTTGAGTTTCAGAGTATTTAGTTTGGTTCTCTTCAACAGGTTTGACAAGGACAAAATGTACCCATTCCAAAGTCTGTTAGCTAAACTGCCAGTGGCGGCTGGTGATTTTTTTTTATGGGGGGGACGCCATAAAAAATTTTTAAGCATGTGTAGAAGTATGCATAATTATGTTTGTATACTGTAAAGTAAGTTTGTTCATGTTTTTATTTGTATATATCAGGTGTATCCATTTGTATAAAACTATCATTAATAAAACATGGTTCATCTTCACCTTGTTTGAGGCATCAGTGTGAAAAGAGAATGGGAGTGTTCTGCTTCCACTTTTCAATTTTTGGACAACTTCTATCATATTCTGTTATAATTATTTTAGTAATACAAGTTCATAATATAAATAGAATTGTGAGGGTCCAGACTTAAATAAGGACAAAGGTGTTCAAAAATCCACCAAATAATTCAATTTAATAGTTCCAAAAATAAACTAACAAAGAATAAAATTTCAATGAAAAATAAATCAAAAGATAATAACAAATTTGGGCCCAACTTAAACAGGTCAACTGAAGTCTAACAAGGAGGAATGATTCCAGATTAGATTTTAAATAACTGATTTATGGGGAAGAAAAATGATCTATTTTACTGTGATCCACCTGATGAGCTCCACCTATACCTGCAGTCAAGTCCTACTCTTCGCTGGAGCATTGATGCCTACTCATGGTATTTATGCTTCTAGCCAGTTTGTGAGTACAGTACTTTGAGAGACACTTACCTTGTTTTTTGTTGTGTTTCCAGTCCTCGTTTCCATCTTGGTCCTGGGTTCAGTTCTCTGCTCATCGTGTCTTGCCCTCCAACCACTTGCCTGCCTCATTTCGCCCTCTGGGATTCATCTCAAGGAACTAAGGATTTCTCTGTAAAATAACAAACAAAACTAGATCAATCATCTTGAAAGAGCCTTCTGGTCAAGCCTTTTTGACAGTTTGTTTCATCTTCCAGGAAATCCAGAAGATCCCTGTACATGTGTACAGTATATAGACTTGCACTGTAAATAATAAACACTGTTACTTTTGCACCTCTTCGTGTCGTTCTGGGTCTCATTACCAACTGGGTAAACCTTTGAAATCATAACACTATGACCACTTTATTGTTCTTTTTACATATTTTGTGCTAATTTCAGCTTACTTTTTTGTTGCTAGTTTTATATCTTTCAAAATATGAAACTTTCCCTTAAACATTATTCTCTTAAATCCGTTTTCTTTTTTATCTTGTTGAGATTTTAGCTACTGTTCTGCTACTTTTCTGCTACTTTTAACCAGTGGTGGGATGTAACTAAGTACAAATACTTTGTTACTGTACTTAAGTACATTTTTCATGTATCTGTACTTTACTTAAGTATAATTAAATGTGGGTACTTTTTACTTTTACTCCACTACATTTTACATGAAGTATCTATACTTTCTACTCCACTACATTTCTATAATGTGTTGAGTTACAAGTAACTTTCATGTTGCGATTTTTTGATTTGTTCGTTAGTTTGAAAGTAACCAAAGGTGAGAGGGGAGTTTGGCCACTGAATCACTGCAAAGTTGACAGGTAACATTACACCCACCTTCTAGAAATTGGGCCAATAATGTATGTTCTAGTATATATATGTCACTGAGCTGGGGCCACCCACAGCATCGCCAACACACCCACAATGGATTCCACCGTGGAGAATCAGCCAGAAGATATGCACCACCCATGGCCTTATTAAAAAAATATTGAAAGATTATTGAAAGACTATTCAGTACAGCAGGACAGATTCTCTCTCCCAAAAGAGACAGACTGGACAAAAAAAAAAATCTTCTGAACTTGAACAATAAATTCTTGCTGCAATATTAAAATGTGTCAGTTCATGGGACGTTAGGAGACAAGAGATGTTTCCAAATGACTCAACACTTGGGTCCAAGTTTTGCAAATGGTGTCAGGAAGTTAAAATATTGTTCACTATTGACCCATTACAAGGTTGACTAGACAGTATTTTAATCAGAGTTGATGACAAACTGGAGTTGAAGTGATCAATGTCTATTCCTTTGTTAGGTCTAATGCTCCTTTTTTCATCAGACAACTTTTACTTCAATGTTTTTACTGGTTTTATTTTGTGTTAAATAAAAAAATTCAGAGGTATAATCATTCCTCTTTCTTATTTTATTTAATGACATTTAACCTGCAGGTCATCCCTGAAATTCTGACGCACACAGAATCACAAGCCCAAGTGTGAACGGTGTCACACAATAAAAACATGCACTATCTGCAGCATTGTTCTTTAAACTGGAACAACACTTTTAAAGTATTACAGAAAATATACATACAGTACGCACACTTAATGATACTGTAGGCCATTGCATTAGGTAATACATTCAGCAAGTACTTTTACTTTAATACTTTAAGTATTTTTAAAAGCAAATACTTATTTACTTTTACTTAAGTAAAAACATTAATGTGGTACTTCTACTTACACTAGAGTACATTTTTGTCTGTTTATTTGTACTTTTACTTAAGTACAGTGTTTGAGTACTTTCTCCAGTCCACCACTGCTTTTAACTAGCATTTTGATACTTTCAGCAAAAAAATTGCTACTTTTAGTGTTTTGCTACTCATCAATATTTTCCTCTTTTTGCTGAAGCTTAGCAGTTTAAGTATCTGTCTTTTAGCTACTGTCAGGAGATGTGGCAGAGTGAAGAAATATGTTTATAAAAAATGTTACATACTGAACCTTTAACACAGACACTCTGAGGAGTAAAACAGTTCATGACATGAGCTGAAGATGGACAGACAGGAGTCGTCTTCAGACATTCGGGTTTATAACAACTAGCAACTTTTATAATGTTGTTCAGTACACCACAGATAAGCCCAGCTAGTAGCTAGCTACTGTTGACTGACTGCAACACGCACACCACACCACGTCACGCACACCACACCACGTCACACACACAGATGAGATCAGCTCAAACTTTGCTTAGCGATTCATTAAACTCACTTCATAATAATAATACATTTACATACATGTGAATATATGAGTGCCTGATCACATCTGATCTGGTCTGTATTATTAAAGACTCCACACAATGATTTAGCTCGGTAAATATGATCAATTATTATTGATAATTACCAGTAGTGATTAGAACTCTCAATCAAGAACTTGAGTCCTTGTTAGGGTCCCGGCTCAGGGACTGTGGAAAGAACCCATTTGCAGGCAGGACTCAGGAGGCAAAGTACAAAAATAAATACTTTAATTGTTGAAACAGAAAAAGGCTGACAATGGCAGCATAAACTTACATAATTCAGGGAACAGGACTAGGATGAACCCAAAACAATGACGAACCGACAAAGACAGAACTCACAGAGGAACTTAAATACACACAGGCAGGGCTTGGGACAAAGGTGAAAATAATCTGACTAATTGGAGCACAACACCAGGAAGGACCAGAGTGAACACTTGGGGAAGGAATAAATAACAGACCAGGGTAGGGGAACTAACTAAAACATGTAACATGAATAATTAAACTGGGGCCGAACAGGGAATTAAACCAAACAGGAATTAACTAATCTGGAGCAGGACAGGGAAATAAACTAAACCTGAATTAAACTAAACCTGAATTAACTAAAATTGAGCAGGGCTGGTTGAAAGGAAAACACAAGGAAAGTCCAGGAGAGGGAGCCAACCTCACAGTGGGAACAAAGAGCTGACTAAACAAACAGAACACAGAAACAAAAACAAAGCTTAGCAGGGCAAGACAAAGACACCAGACAACTGAGAGGAGACAAATAACTAAATTAAACACAAGAGAAGGCTAAAAGAAAAAAAACAGATGGAACACAGAAACACCAGACACTAGAAGACAGACCATGACAAAACCTCCCCTCAAGGGGCGTCATCTGACATCCCTCAAATCTCAAACACACAAAAAACACAGAACGGGCGGGAGGACGGGGGAAAACACAAGGACGGAGGGCCAGAATAAACTAAACAAAAACAAACAGGTCTAGACCCGGGCAACGTTCAAAAACGGGAGAGTGGCCGGGCGGGCGGCTGACCGGGAGACTGTCCATCATGCAGAAGCCGGCTAGGCGGACGACCGAGAGACTGTCCATCATGCAGAAGCCGGTCAGGCGGACGACCGGGAGGACATTCATCACTCAGAAGCCGGTCAGGCGGACGACCGGGAGGCCGTCCATCACGCTAAGGCCGGTCAGGCGGATGACCGGGAGGCCGTCCATCACGCAGAAGCCGGTCAGGCGGACGACCGGGAGGTCGTCCATCACGCAGAAGCCGGTCAGGCGGACGACCGGGAGGCTGTCCAACACCAGGAGCCTTGGGAACCACAGCGGGCAACACGGGGACCAGAGGAACTGCAAACGGTGAAGACGAAACCAAAGGAACTGCAAACGATGAAGACGAAACCCCAGGAGCCATAGACGATGAATGCGAGGCCACAGGAGCCGCAGACGACGAAGGCGAGGCCACAGGAGCCGCAGACGACGAAGGCGAGGCCACAGGAGCCGCAGACGACGAAGGCGAGGCCACAGGAGCCGCAGACGACAAAGGCGAGGCCATAGGAGCCGCAGACGACGAAGGCGAGGCATCGGGAGCCACAGATGTCGAAGACGAGACCTCGGGAGCCGCAGACGTCGAAGACGAGGCCTCGGGAGCCACAGCCGTCGAAGACGAGACCTCGGGACCCGCAGACGGCGAAGACGAGACCTCAGGAGCCGCCGCAGATGGCGAAGACGAGACCTCGGGGACCGCCGCAGATGGCGAAGACAAGACCTTGGGAGCCGCAGACGTAGAAGACGAGACCTCGGGAGCCGCCGCAGATGGCGAAGACGAGACCTCGGGAGCCGCAGACGGCGAAAACGAGACCTCGGGAGCCGCAGCCGTAGAAGAGTCCCCGGCTAAATCTTCGATGGAAGAACTAGGAGCCGATGAGCCAGGCGTCGACGAGCCTGGCGTCGACGAGACGGCCTTTGCTGTAGGCGTAGAGGCGGTCCCAGCTGCAGGCGTCGAAGAGACCTCAGGACAGCAGAAGACGTGAGGAAGGTCCTCCAGGACCCCCTCGGCACAGGAGACGTGAGGAAGGTCCTCCAGGACCCCCTTGGCATAGGAGACGCGAGGAAGGTCCTCCAGGACCCCCTCGGCACAGGAAGACTTGAGGAAGGTCCTCCAGGACCCCCTCGGCACAGGAGACGCGAGGAAGGTCCTCCAGGACCCCCTCGGCACAGGAGACGCGAGGAAGGTCCTCCAGGACCCCCTTGGCACAGGAGACAGGAGGGGCTCCCTCCTGGGAGGCACCCTCCAAAGACACTGGAGCTTCTGGAAGGCCCGCAACTTCTGAGTTGCCTGCAGGTTCCGGAAGGCCTGCAGGGTCTGGACCTCCTGCTGCAGGTTCTGGACCTCCTGCTGCAGGTTCTGGACCTCTTGCTGCAGGTTCTAGACCTCCTGCTGCAGGTTCTGGACCTCCTGCTGCAGGTTCTGGACCTCCTGCTGCAGGTTCTGGATCTCCTGCTGCAGGTTCTGGATCTCCTGCTGCAGATACTGGGTCTAGAACTTGTACCGTGGTGCTTGTCCTCATAGTCCTTATGAAAATCAAGATTTATTGGTACTCAGGAAGTTGGGTCAGACCAGGTTGAGATAACAAGAACTCTTCTGCGAGGGAAAGCAAAAATTTAGAGCAGTCTGGATTATTTTGAGCAGAGGTGATGAAATTAAGCAAAGTTTGATTTATTGATATGTAGTCTTTGGTTTGGAGCTGGAACGTGTGCGACCCAGTCTCACCGGACTGAGCATGAACAGCTGGGCGTGCCGGAGGTGTGGCGTCGAGCTCCGTCCTCACCGGAATCCTGGGAGGTGAGGCAACGGGGACCGCCCCCACAGCGACACTGGAGCTGGGCACAGGGGACTCAGTCTCACCGGACTGAGCAGGACCAACTGCACGGACCTAAGGTGTGGTGGACTCTCTCCGGGTCTTCTGTTTTCCTCTCTTACGGCAACGTTGTGAGTGGACCACGGGGGCAAGCCAGAGTTCGTCCTCTGACTCTGCGTCCTCACCCGACGTCCACCCGGAGTAAGTCGGCACGGGAGCTGAGGAAAAACTGGACCTGGACGTTGTGTGGCTACCTTAGTCTTTCTACCTCGTCTCTCCTCCTACAGCAGGAGAGGTGAAGGCAGAACCTCCACCGCCTGGCTGTGCTCTGGCAATTCCAGGATGGGTACGGTCCAATAGGTGCCACATCTGACCGTGGATCTCCTCATCTTGGAATGGACCTCAAAAAAACAGGTGAGCAAAAAACAAAAAACTCAGGAGAACCTGTCTGCTGGGTTCTGAACTGGTTGGTTCGTACTGTTAGGGTCCCGGCTCAGGGACTGTGGAAATAACCCATTTGCAGACAGGACTCAGGAGGCAAAGTACAAAAATAAATACTTTAATTGTTGAAACAGAAAAAGGCTGACAATGGCAGCATAAACTTACACAACTCAGGGAACAGGACTAGGAGGAACCCAAAACGATGACGAACCGACAAAGACAGAACTCACAGAGGAACTTAAATACACACAGGTAGGGCTTGGGACAAAGGTGAAAATAATCTGACTAATTGGAGCACAACACCAGGAAGGACCAGAGTGAACACTTGGGGAAGTAATAAATAACAAACCAGGGCAGGGGAACTAACTAAAACATGTAACATGAATAATTAAACTGGGGCCGAACAGGGAATTAAACTAAACAGGAATTAACTAATCTGGAGCAGGACAGGGAAATAAACTAAACCTGAATTAACTAAAATGGAGCAGGGCTGGTTGAAAGGAAAACACAAGGAAAGTCCAGGAGAGGGAGCCAACCTCACAGTGGGAACAAAGAGCTGACTAAACAAACAGAACACAGAAACAAAAACAAAGCTTAGCAGGGCAAGACAAAGACACCAGACAACTGAGAGGAGACAAATAACTAAATTAAACTCAAGAGAAGGCTAAAAGAAACACAAACAGACAGAACACAGAAACACCAGACACTAGAAGACAGACCATGACAGTCCTCAGTTTGAATAATTTTTTGGCTCTTCTGTGCAAATGTAAATTGTTCTTAGCTTTGACTGGGAGTGTGGATGGTTGTCTCTTTGCCTGTCTCTGTGATGGACTGGACACCTGTCCTGGGTGTCTCTGGGACAGACTGGTGACCTGTCCTGCGTCCCTGCCTTCATACAAAAGCAGCTGAGATTGGTTCCAGTCCTAAACAAGGGGGCATAATGGATTACTTATTAACTGATATTTAAACATAAAACACTATTTCTTTTATGTTAAACTCAATCTGTAACATTTGAAATTCATTGTATTTTATAAATATTTTATTAACTGTTTTGTAGAAATGAACACGTTTGTAACATTCATTCAAAATATGCCTTTTACTATTAACAAATCTGTAGCATTTTTTAAGAACCTATTAAGAATAAAATCTTCCAGTTGCAGATACAAAATATCAATAATGTAATATAATAAACAGTGTCATTTTTTTATTAATCATGTGACAAAAGTATTGATCCTCAACATTTTTTTATAATAATTTATTTATAAAAGCCCTTTAAAACAACCACAGCTGCAACACAGTGCTACACATATAAAATCATTTTAACTAATCATCACATCTTCTCTACTCTTCATCTTTCACATATTTTATCATTACTTCTTTCAAGAGCTCCACACCTGAAAATATGATGAATGTGAATCCATCCTGCTCAAAGCTGCGTTGTCTGTTGCAGAGCCACCAGGGAGCTAGTTAGCATTGAAGCTAGCGTGTTAGCTGATGAAATGTCACTCCTCGTTGCGTTTTGCTGTTGCTACAGCCACTAATGAGACACAGACACACTTGTCTTTCAACACTGTAAAAGACCTTTTCCTCCCAGTCACTGTCACCTATGTTTTAAGTAGCTACAGTACTTACTGGAAGTTAATAGTTTGTGCTGCAGCTCACTCCCACCCAGCGCTCCGCGCCGGAGCCTGTGACTCCGGTGCTTTTGTTGTTCCTTGTAAACTATGGACTAAACCATTTGCCAACAGAGAAGGGGGGGGGGCAAAATTTCCTTTTTTTTCTCTTAAAATAAGGGCGGATTTCTCTCTTTTTTTGCCTTTTTATATTTATATTGTTTAAAGACACGGTTTCCTTTATTGAATTATTGGGGGGGACAGATCTATATTTCCCCAAGATTGGGGGGGTCCGGACCCCCCCGACCCCCCCAGGATCTACGCCTATGTATGTATCCCAAAATCCACTGTTACTTCATCACAAAAGGACAGAGCATGTTTATTTAGGTGTGATATTTTCTCATAAAGTCATAGTCATCAATAGAAAATGAAAATATTCTTATTACCGCTGTGGTTCTCATATACATCATGGTTTTATTTTGTTGCTAAAGTTACATTTTTTTCCTAAGAAACTAGTTGTGTTTTATCCGAACGTCCTTGAAACCCCACCCCCTCCTGTCTCACAAACAGGCAGGTGTGTGCGCTTTATAAAGGATGGCAAACTGTTTGTTCCTGCACCAGTCGGTGAAGGCTCTCCTCTGCACCTCTACAGCAAGCGTCGTTTGACGTTGACCCTGTACTCAACATCTTTCTGTCTTTTGAAGTCTGAGGTCTGACACTCCTGCAACAGGGAAGAGGGGTCACGCTGACTCATCCGAGAAGTGAAGCCTTCTGAAGGGCTACCGCCCTGCAGAATACAAATGTCTCCACTCTCTCAAACAGAAGACACACACAGAGCAGACAAATTGCCTCGCAGAGAAACAAGCCACAAAAAGATAGAGAATATCAGCCATTATACCTACACTATTCACGTGTGCAGTTAATATATGTAAAGCTCTTGGGCCCTGTATAAACAGTGCACTGTTTTTTCCAGTACGCCCTGTGCTTGACTCAGTGTTATAATGTGTCCAGCTGAAGCATCTAACAACAGCAGCGAGTTTGGTTTTCAGTGTGCCGTACCTTCAGCAAGGGGCCTCTGCAGGAGGTTTTCTTTGGAAAGCACCTGGGTGTGAAAATAGGGCCTCCCAGTCTGGACGGAGAGGCTGTGTAAACAGAGGTTCCAGGCAGACCGGCCTGCTCTGAATTGGACTTCTCTAAACAGAAACCATGAGTCAGCCTCAGGAACCCATCCACGTTCCTCCTTCAGGGATCATCAGCCAAACGCAGCCTGGAAAATGTACAAGCTATAGTAGCGATGAAGGTACACTAGAAAGTAAGCACATAAAGAAATTGACGGATTGAAGGCATTTTGTCACGTTTGCAAAAACAAATACAGGTAGTCCCCGACTTACGAGCGAGTTCCGTTCGTACGAGGTGCTCGTAAGACGAAATCTCGTATGTCGGAACCCTAAACACGTGTCGCTCGTAAGTCCGGATTTTCGGTCGTAAGTCGGAAAATGTATGCTAGCGCTACTACGAACACCCGTTTTTCAACACAAACGTACATACTGGTTCATAAACATGCTCAGAACTTTGTTTACAAACGGTTAGCTAACACACTTTCATCTAAAAACACATACCATATTTTCTGGACTATAGGTCGCACCTGAATATAGGTCGCATTGTCCAATTATTGCCAAAGAATTGGAAAAATCCATATATAGGTCACACTTGAATATAGGTCGCACCTACGTCAAAATGTGGACCGTGTTTAGCTCTGCTGCAAATGTCTCTTCCACAGGAGCGCACAGCAAGGCTTTTAAGAAGATTAACACTTAAAAACAATTATTTGTTTGATAAAAATTATAGCAAATATGTGTCTGAGCTGAACTTTTCTTTAATAAATGAATAATTTTAGCAGGATAAACACCTAAAAAATATATTTGTTAGCTGACATTATTGTAAGAGTGTGTCTCAGTTTAATTTTTGTTAATAAATGATTACAAATCAGCTTATTTTATAAAAAGCCATAAATAGGTCGCACCTGAATATAGGTTGCGGGGCATGCAAAAATGATAAAAAGCCGCAACCTATATTCCAGAAAATACGGTGCCAGTGCTGTATTTTCTGTATTTTCTGTACAACTTTACTGTTCGTTAGTCCGCTCGTAAGTCCGGAACCTCGTATGTCGATGACGTCGTAAGTCGGGGACTACCTGTAAATACAATAGTGCACCGATTAATTGCAGCGTTCATTTTCTATTTTATCCCTGATCTTTTAAACAAAGAGTAGATATATTTTCCTAAAGAAATTACTTGATGCTTGGTAGCTGTTGTATAAATTTGGTTTAAACGGAGAAAAAAAGCATATAGAAAAAGTTTTGGACACATCTTCACATTGACATCTGTTCCAGAATAAGACTTAAAGGCATTTGAGCTTCTGCAGAGAAGGAGACTTTCTCCTCATCTCCGGTTTGCATGAGTGGAGAAGCAGGGGCCTCACACTCCACGAAGGAATATTTATCTTTCCAGCTGGTTAGATGGATTAAATGACCATCCCACAGAGAAGGATGAGGGAGGAGGGGAGGGAAAGTTTGAGAGGGAAAGGTGAAGTGATGGAGAAAAGTCACTGGTTTAAATGGGCCGCAAAGACGGAGAAAAATGGAGGAACGCCGTGGACTCATCTGGGGGAAAACAAAACAATGAGAATGACTTAGCAAGTCACATTTACCACAAGCTGTGAAAAATATGATTGTGACATTGTCTTCTCCTACCGGTGGGGGGGCTGAAACATGCAAAGGCACACTTGTGCGCACATGCAATTACAAATGCACGTGCACACTCAATGACATAGAAAAACACAGAGCTAATTAACTTCCTGACACGTTTGCAGAAATTCATTTCTAAGACAGAACGCATATGTTCATGCAAATGTGATGAGGAGCTGTTAAACGCTGAGATATCGAAAACAAGGAGAAAAGGACTTTTCACGACTCTCCCCTTTGTTGTTGCGACTTAAACTCGACTTATTTTGTCGCATTTTGATTATTTATAATTTACACCAACAAGTCAGCCGCCGCTGCCTTGGTAAGGTAAGCTCAAAGAGACACCATCAAAATCATTGGTTTTAACACTAGGATGACTGAATTTTCAACATCCTGAGGACAAACCCCCTCCTTCTCCTGAACAATTATTGGACCATTAACTGCCTTTTGTTATAAATATGTGTGCACTCAACTCAGACACCCCCACTACACCAGACTGCACAGACTGCATTCCAATGTTTCCACCAGGTAAGTAAGACTCTGCTTGCACTTCCCCCCTTAGTCAGAAGAGAGGCCCTGACCTGAATTCACACATAACAGACCCTGAATTTATCTCACAGTTGAGCATTTTGGGACATCCACTGAACGGAAAGCTTTGTCTGCTCCAGAACAATTTTATGCATAAAATTGTCTTATTCTGCTGTGCTGATTATCCTGTAACCCTGATGGTCTGTCAAATAAATTATTTTGCTTACAAGTACTGTCTCTCTCCTTGTCCTTGGCACATGTATATACGGTACGTGCCGGCACATGCAGGTGGCCCATTGCTGTGTTCTACAACATGCTTGACCTATTGTTGTCCATCACCTGACGGACCGACACGGGTCACATGACATGAGGTCAACTGACAAAACGACACAGGTCACACGACATGAAGTCAACTGACGGACCGACACTGGTCACACGACATGAGGTCAACTGACGGACCGACACAGGTCACACGGCATGAGGTCAACTGACGTACCGACACAGGTCACATGACCTGAGGTCAAGTGACGGACCAACACAGGTCACACGACATGAAGTCAACTGACGGACCGACACAGGTCACACGGCATGAGGTCAACTGACGTACCGACACAGGTCACATGACCTGAGGTCAACTGACGGACCGACACAGGTCACATGACCTGAGGTCAACTGACGGACCGACACAGGTCACATGACCTGAGGTCAACTGACGGACCGACACAGGTCACATGACCTGAGGTCAACTGACGGACCGACACAGGTCACATGACCTGAGGTCAACTGACGGACCGACACAGGTCACATGACCTGAGGTCAACTGACGGACCGACACAGGTCACATGACCTGAGGTCAACTGACGGACCAACACAGGTCACATGACCTGAGGTCAACTGACGGACCGACATAGGTCACACGACATGAAGTCAACTGATGGACCGACACAGGTCACATGACCTGAGGTCAACTGACGGACCGACACAGGTCACATGACCTGAGGTCAACTGATGTACCAACACAGGTCACACGGAATGAGGTCAACTGACGTACTGACACAGGTCACATGACCTGAGGTCAAGTGACGGACCAACATAGGTCACACGACATGAAGTCAACTGACGGACCGACACAGGTCACACGGCATGAGGTCAACTGACGTACCGACACAGGTCACATGACCTGAGGTCAACTGACGGACCGACACAGGTCACATGACCTGAGGTCAACTGACGGACCGACACAGGTCACATGACATGAAGTCAACTGATGGACCGACACAGGTCACACGACATGAGGTCAACTGACGGACTGACACAGGTCACATGACATGAGGTCAACTGACGGACCGACACAGGTCACATGACCTGAGGTCAACTGACACACCGGTATAATGGACCAGATTGCACATTTATATACGGTGCGGCCCATTGCCGTGTTCTACAACATGCTTGACCTGGCAGCGATAAATGCTCATGTGTTATACAAGGCCTCCACTGGGTCCCAGGATTTTGGACTGAGGGGTAGGGGGTGGGGGAGTGTAGGTGTACAATTAATGGGTCTTTAGTAGGGTCATTAGCATTTGAATCGACATTATATAGCCCACTGAAAGGGACCGGGGGATTTAGAAGCCAAGTTCACTTGCGCAAAAAAGTGCAGCCATAGTCAAAGTAGTGTTAATAAGAAACAGGAATTGTCTTTTTTTTCTCCCCCCGCTCATAAAAAAATAAAATAAAATCAAGGAACTAAATGTTGTTACTAAGACTTTTTATGTTTTATAGCGATGAGGCACAACTGTGTGTGCAGTGATAGTAATCAGATAGAATCAGCCCACTGATGTGAGCATAAAACAGCAAATAAAGAAGGGTCCATCCACCTGCTCCCTAACAGGTCTCTCTTGAAAATGAGTTCTCGTGGCTCAATGAGACTACCTGGATAAATAAAGGGTAAATGAAAAAAAAGAAGAAGGGTAATAGAATCAAAGACTTGTCCAAGTGAAATGTGATGCCAGGGTATTCAGGCAGGAATGTTGACAGGGCAGCAGCCACGCGCGTGCACGTGTGGGCAGATTGTGTGGTTGTGCAAAGTGCAATCCGGGCTGAAGTCATGGAAATTTCCCTCTATAAAAGTCTAGCATGACAATGGATTTGGAGCATCAAAGCCCTCAGGATTATAAGGATCACAAAAATCCTCCCCACCAGCAAACACACACACACACGCACTCCAAACACACTACAATGTCAGTAAACCATGTGAAGATCAACGTTAAGGGTTAATAATCCAGTTCCACACCTTTATTCGCTCTTCAAATCCCTTACGACTAACATCTGCATCCAGTTGTGCTGAACGGCATTTGAGCACACACACATGCTTCACACAGCCGCAGACAAAAACTATGCAGGAATATGTGACTGCTCACATGCATGAGCCAATACCACACACACACACACACACACACACACACACACACACACACACACAGTGAAGGAGTCCATTCTCAGGTGGGTCAGGTCTCTGTTCATCTGGCATTATCATGGGGTGAATATGTTGGTGGGGTGTCACCAACCAAAGGAACAACTCCGACCCCCGGCGGCCCCGACTCATCCCACTCCCTGCACTGCATCATCTGGAGCTCGGAGGTATAAGAGCAGGGGATCTTGCTGTAGGAGCCTGAAATCGATTGGTGTGCTACAGCAAGCTCAGAGTCGTTCCACCACCACCCCCCAGCACCGACCCTGCAGTTAACCAGGTTTGTGTACATGTACCTGTGTGTGTGTTTGACTCTGCCTCAGTTTGTGTCCACTTTAACAGAAACAGTAATCAACAGGCCCACACACACACACACACAGCTCACACACACACTTTTCTATCTGCTTGGAGAGGGGGCACGTGTCATGCGGAGAGCCCTCGCTCCTCTTTCTCCATTAGCCTGCTGTCTGAGGGAAGGCAGGGATCACATATAAGCCACAAGGATTATAGGGCAACAAAGCATCAGACTGAAGAAATCCCTGCAAGCCTTCGGGTCCAACAAAGGCCTTCGGTGCTCTTTGGCTGCATGGAAGCTAAAAGAGCCTCCACAATAAACACGCTGTGCTCCTGTCATGCTGCCCTGATCAGTTTATGATTTTATTCTGTCACTATCAGAGCCCAGCTTCACTCCTCCGGCCTTAATTAAAACATCCCAGTGTTGTATTTGCCACAATGTCAAATACAGCAAGGCGTCTTATTTTTGTTTATCTGACATACAGTAATTACAGATGTTTACATTGAGCAGTCGTCCAGCATTTGCATTCTGAAGCAGGTGTAAGCAGCTGCATCGTGAGCCTGATAGCTGCCTAACAGCAGCACGACTCCCTACATAAGACTGGAAGTAAATCTATGTGATTAATCAGGTCTGAAGCTAAAACATAATAATAACCTCCTTTATATTAATGCGTGGCTCATGGCTCGAACAGCTCCATGGAAAGGCCATTAGTCACCAGCTCGCTGCAAAGCTACAATTAAGCAGTCACATATTATTCTCTCTTTCTCCCCCCTCTGTTTCCAACTTTAATCACATCGCTGTCTCCTTTGTTATGTGTTCTGTTCCTGGGTGATCGCGACTTGGACAGAGAAATCATTTTACTTCTCTATTTGTTAAGCTATGTATTAACTGTGTGTTTTTCTTTTAGCGCCGCGGTGGAAAAGAGAATATTAGCTTTTCAAGAGGGAGTTAATAATGCACCACTTCCAAGTTTGGTGTAAATAAAGACGGCGGGATGAAGCTTTTTTGGAACCAGTTGAAAATACATCAATGCTGATACAGATGCTATTTTTGACTATTTCAGACGTGCATTTTGCACTTCATTACCCACTGTTCTTTCAACTGAGTAAGTGGGTGTATGAAGAGGGGGGATTGACAGATTTTATAATTGTTATAGAAATCTTATTTGAATTCAGAAGCCTTTTTTGTTTCTTGTGAGGGACACTTTAAAAAAAGCTGTACGAACACCAACCAGGCATTTCCTCCCCCCTACCTCCCCGCTTGTTCTCTCCCTCCCCTTTCTGTCTTGCTCTCCTTTTTTTGTAAAATCCACAAATTTCGCCCATGCCTCGGCAAATTTGTCGTGGCGCGTGGGCCCATTTGATCTCATTAAACAGAATACTTAAGCATAAAAATTGTTTAATCGTCTCATGTCATTAGGAGATGGATTTCATTTTGCATATATTTGCATACTTCCCCCTCAAATTAAGTGCGGCAAATATGCAAATGCGGAGGCCCAGGTTATGGCGGAGGTGTTTATTGTCATCACTTCAGGCAGTTCTACACTGCAGCGCCTCCGCAGAACAGGGGTGACAGCAACATCTGGAGGCCTGGGGGCAGGGAGTGAGGCAAGGGTGGCAGCAAAAGGTGGAGGTGTGGGGAAAGCAAGTGTGTAACATGCTGCTACTCAGTTTTACCATTTACACAGAGATTCACAGCCACAGCAGAATCTAAAGCACCAAAAACCTAAATATCCATCATCACACCCTGCTTACTGCTTTAATTACCAACTTCCTCCCCAGTGCTTTGGATGCCCCCTCACTAAAATGTATAGTGAGCCGATAAAGACATAAAACACAGCAATGTTCTTTCAACTGTAGCCTCTGCATGTGTTTTTATCAGCTGTTCGGCTGCTATTGTCCACATGGCTAAGCACTGTTGCTAATGAGGAAGTAATTAGCATCAGCGTAACGCTTCTTCACCCGTGCTTAAGTCCTCGCTCATTTTTTATTTTTTTTGCTGCTGATCTGTAATTTTCTCATGCTGCAATTTCAGGCATCACAGCAGAATTTGTTCCAGCAGAGTGAAAGTTTGAACCTCAGAAATGAGCGATGCAATGCTTCTTGTAAGACCAAATCATCGCCGCTTTTTAGAAACTGTGACATACACTGTGGGAAATCAGGTTATGCAGGTACTCAGGTTCATCAGTTTAACTTTTTTAATTTTATGTTAGTACCGTATTCTCCGGCCTATAAGTCGCACCGGAGTATAAGTCGCACCAGTCCAATTATGTCCAATGAAGTGGAAAAATCCACGTATAAGTCGCACCGGCCTATAATGGTACGTCCAGACCGAACAGCGTTTCAACTTCCAAAAAGCTCGTCACGCACGCAAGTGGACGCACTTCGTGTCCAGACCAGAACGCCAGAACGCGAAACTGCTGCGGGGTGTGTGGGAGGAGCTTACCGGTATACAGAGTCCTCACTGCACTCCGCCAGGCGAGGAGCTTTTTATTTCTCTCTCTGTAGAGCAGACTTGACTGGTCGTGAAGGAATTGTCGCGAACACACAGCTACAATGAGTTTCTCTTCCATAGTCCATGACTCCGCGGGTTTTTTCTGTGTCCCACAAACAATACGTCACATAGTTGCGCAATCGTTTCCGCGTCACATAGGGACTCTCCCCCTCTCCCCCTGACCCCCTCTCTTCTCCCCCCGACTCTCCCTGATCAACCAATCAGGGAGAGTTGAACGGCGTTTGAATGTTTGAACCGCGAAATCTTCAGCTAAATCAACGTGTGCTTTGGAGGCTGACGCGGGTTCACGTGCACGGAAAAACGCTTTCCATCACGCTCAACACGCACGTGACGTGACGCCCGACGCCAAGACGCGGCTGGAAGCGCGTCCCCCATTGATTTTGCATGTAAGCTGGACGCTCCTGCCGTTGAAACGCTGTTAGGTGTGAATGCACCATTAGTCGCACCTCGCGGCACAAAATGAGCATGCGCAGCAACAACAGACCTGCATCTCTTTGATTGTTAAAGATAAACACATAAAAAATATATTCTTGTTAGCTGACATTACAGTAAAAGTGTGTCTCAGTTTAACTTTTCTTGATAAATGCACTTGAAACCGTTAAATTAAGTGACCATTTTTTTGACCAAAGTGAAAAACAGAAAAATCCACGTATAAGTCGCACCGGCCTATCCACAGTATTCCTACGCCCCATGACGCTTTGCGCGAAATGTGCACACGACTTCCGGTTGACCGGAAACACCGTTTGTTTACATGCGAGTAATACAGTTGAAGACAGTCCAAACTTTGTTGTTTTAGTTCATTAAAAATGTGGGAACACCACTCGTTTTGTTAAAAGAGGAGGGACAAATAAAAAGAAATAACAGATGTGACCTGATCGCGCTGACATAATTTAAAAATACATAAATAGCGAACGCGTTTGCTCCGGCCTCTCGGCTAAGGTTTGTTAGCTGCTATCTCGGCTAAAAATACCGGTCGCATCTGAGATCTATCGTTTTAAGACAGTAAATCTTCCAAAACTCTCATTAATATCCCTCCCCGAATAAAAAGAAATAACAGATGTGACCTGATCGCGCTGACATAATTTAAAAATACATAAATAGCGAACGCGTTTGCTCCGGCCTCTCGGCTAAGGTTTATTAGCAGCTATCTCGGCTAAAAGTACCTGTCGCGTCTGAGATCTATCGTTTTAAGACAGTAAATCTTCCAAAACTCTCATTAATAAACCCTCCCCGAATAAAAAGATGTTACCTGATCGCGCAGACATAATTTAAAAATACATAAATAGCGAACGCGTTTGCTCCGGCCTCTCGGCTAAGGTTTATTAGTCAAGTCAAGTCAAGTCAATTTTATTTCTATAGCACAGCTTAAAACAGATAAACTGTTACCAAGGTGCTTCACACACACAGCATAAAAGTTTAAAAATGTACAGAAACAGTAACACACACCAATAGTAACAATTATTTACAGTAGTAAAAGTACATAAAAATGTATAAGAACAAATTAAAATGAAAAAAAAAAACCACAGTAAAAAAAAAATATATATATACACTACGACAGCTCACACCGTATGAAACACCAGAGAGAACAGATGGGTTTTTAACAGGGATTTGAACATGAGAAGGGAGGAGGCCTGTCTAATGTTGGGGGGGAGGTTGTTCCAGAGTTTGGGGGCGGTGACTGAAAACGCTCGATCACCACGGAGCTTCAGACGTGTTTTTGGGACCGCCAAGAGCATCTGATCAGATGATCTCAGGGCCCGCGATGGAACATATGGTTCCAGCAGCTCGGAGAGGTAGAGGGGAGCGAGGCCATTTAGGCATTTGTAGGTCAGCAACAGGATTTTAAAGTCGACTCGAGTTCGCACGGGGAGCCAGTGCAGGGAGGAGAGAACAGGTGTGATGTGCTCATACCTACGAGTACCGGTTAAAAGCCGAGCTGCTGCATTTTGCACGAGCTGAAGGCGTGTAAAGGAGGCCTCGCTGATCCCAGCATACAGTGCATTACAATAATCCAGGCGGGTTGTGATGAACGCATGGATTAGGGTCTCAAGATCAGATCTGGACAGCACCGGCTTGAGCTTAGCAACCTGCCGCAGCTGGAAGAAACTCTTCTGGAGAACGGAGCTGATTTGTTTATCGAACTTAAGGTCTGAGTCGAAAACCATCCCAAGATTTTTTACAGAGTATTAGCAGCTATCTCGGCTAAAAGTACCTGTCGCGTCTGAGATCTATCGTTTTAAGACAGTAAATCTTCCAAAACTCTCATTAATAAACCCTCCCCGAATAAAAAGATGTTACCTGATCGCGCAGACATAATTTAAAAATACATAAATAGCGAACGCGTTTGCTCCGGCCTCTCGGCTAAGGTTTATTAGCAGCTATCTCGGCTAAAAATACCGGTCGCGCCTGACATATATCATTTTAAGACAGTAAATCATCCAAAACTCTCATTAATAAACCCTCCCTGAATAAAAAGAAATTACAGATGTTACCTGATCGCGCAGACACAGCCATAGAGTAGGATGCAGGAACACTCTTTCTTTGTTTTGGGTCCGTGTTGAAAACACTGTTGTTTTAGCCAAAGATTTAGCTTGGTCCGGTTGTTGGTGCAGCCGCGAACAGCACAGCAGGTACCTGAACCCCGGTAGGACATTTCAGTAAACGTTCCGTTTAAACAAAAGCTGTGTTTGCTCCGATAAAATGAATGAAAATAACTTTCAAAAACACCCGCGATCCATACTCCGCCTATGGAATAAAGGCACTTCCGGTGTCGGACAGGAAGTACAATGCACATTCGCTTCTACAGTGACACCCTCAGGAATACTGTGGATAAGTCGCAGGGCTTAGAAATGTATGCAAAAAGGTGCGACTTATAGGCCGGAGAATACGGTAGTAGTTCTCACACAACATCATCCAGTTGTTTTCATTTACAGTAATCCGTTGTTTATTCGGGGGTTCCAAACCTTCGGGTGGCCAGTGCGAACCGGAGGTGGTTGATTGAGTCCAAGTCTGGATTTTAAAAAAAGTCCCAATGGCCTCAGGAAACAGCCCCCGACCTATGGCAGTGCGTCTTCACTCGGAAGTCCTTGGAGGCGGGCTACCAGCTCTCAAGATTCACTGATGGGTCTAGATATGGAGACAGGACGATGACGAAATGGGCGTGGACAAATACAGAAGGGGCGTGAACAAATACAGATCTCTCGAGAGCAAATACATGCCTCGAGGGAGCAAATTACTCTCGTGCGAGCGCAAATCAGCCCTGCGCGCGCAATGGGGATGAGCGCGAGCGTAGAAAAGAGATCCAAGCGCGCGCACGTGCGCTCGGAGGACAACTACATGCTCTCGCGTGCAAAATGTATCTACTGACAGACTCTCCCTCTCGCTCACGGTTCAGACTTTTGGCAGCCAGTGGGAGGATCCAGACCACGACACATGATTGGCTGCAGTCTTCCTGTCCTCTGTGATTGGATGTAACACTTCCTGAACCTGAAAATGTAAAATACTGTAAATAGATACCTCTGGACTATTGAGAATGAACTTTCTTGTTAAATAAATAGATTTATCTAAATGTACTTCAAGTACATTGTTATAAAATATATTTTGTTGCACTTTATGAAGTACTATTTTTTGCTAAATATAAAATACATTTCAATCAAATATATTTCTAAAAGGAATCTTCATATAAACTTTTTAACTGCACGTTTCATTCAACCTTTATTTATGCATCTCATTGAGCCTCGAGGACTCATTTACAAGAGAGACCTGGCTACAAACAAAGAATGATGACAACAGTGACAACAATAGACAGTTATGAAAGAGGCATACAGATTTTTTTTAACAAATTAAAATAAGATGGCAAAAACAGCTAGATTATAAGGTGAATGTGGAAAAGTAAAAACAGGAACTTTAGAACAATGTGTGTGATCACTGGTCAGTGGAAGTTCTGCTGGACTTCTCATTTGGTTCTGGGCGATGAAAACAAATGGTTGGAACCTCCTTCAGTCTCACACGGCCTGACTGTGTCTTTGTGAAGTGCCCTCTCACAAAATGTGCCTGTAGGGTGATACTAGTTTATTTCCTTGCACATTTCTTTCACAGATAAACATTTTGAGCCCTGATTAAAAATGTTTGTGCAGATTAAAGGTGGTGTGACATGATTTTGTAACTATGCATAAAATTGCCCAACATAAATATCTTTTATCATTCAACTATGTTCGTTTTTGCAAACAAACTTATAAATATATTTAATTTTGATTTAAGATTGATTTTAAACTTCGCACCGTGTTTATTCATGGGAAATCCGATTACACACGAATGCACCATCTGTGACGTAGTGTGAGGCAGAGGGCTCAGGTCTCTTTAATAGCGGACAATTTAAAACCTGACATATTTATCAATCTATGTGAAGATTTGAGTTATTTGTCTTCAGTTGTGGGAAGCAGAAAATTGTTTGGGTGATGGAACAAGAAACAGCAGGATCTAATTTAGGACTGATGCTGTATGAGACTTACCATTCAGCCTGAACTTCAGGTGGAGGGAGGCGGGGGTCCAAGGGTGCAGCTTTGTTGCATCCTTCACAAAGTATTTCATCTTTTGGGTCAAATCAATTTTAAATCAAAATTATATATATATAT
>JBBPBX010028758.1:0-21947 GCA_038048925.1 Garcialebias charrua | reverse complement strand
CCAGCCTGATCCCTCTGTCTTGCCAATCGGTACAAGTCCTTCTCGCCCTCTTTAGTGTCCAGTCTCCCATATAACTCATTGTACGCCCTCTGCTTTGCCTTAGCTACTTCCCTCTTTGCTCTATGTCCCATCTCCTTATATTCCTGTCTCCTCTCTTCAGTCCTCTCACTGTCATATTTCTTCTTGGCTAATCTCTTTCTTTGGATGGCGTCCTGCACTTCACTATTCCACCACCAGGTTTCCTTATCATCTATTCTCTGTCCAGATGACACACCAAGTACCTTCCTACCTGTCTCTCTAATTACTGTTGCTGTAGTAGCCCAGTCACTTGGAAGCTCTTTCTTACCACCCAGAGCCTTTAACAGCTCGTCTCTGAATTTCTCACAACATTCTTCCTTCTTTAGCTTCCACCATTTGGTCTTCTTCTCTGGTTTTACTCGTTTTTCTCTTCTTCGCAACAACAGTCATTCTACACACAACCATCCGATGCTGTCTGGCCACGCTCTCCCCTGCTACAACCTTACAGTCTCCAATCTCTCTCAGGTTTCCTCTTCTACACAGAATGTAGTCGACCTGTGTACTCCTTCCTCCACTCTTATATGTCACTCTATGTTCCTCCCTCTTTTGGAAATAGGTATTGACTATAGCCATTTCCATTCTCTTGGCAAAATCCACCACCATCTGTCCTTCCTGGTTTCTTTCCTTGACACCAAACCTACCCATCACTTCCTCATCCCCTCTGTTTCCTTCACCAACATGTCCATTCAGGTCTGCTCCAATCACCACTCTTTCCTCCCTGGGAATACTCTCTATCACTTCATCCAAATCTTTCCAAAATGTATCTTTCTCCTCCCCATCACATCCAACCTGTGGAGCATAACCACTTACTATGTTTAGCATCAGACCTTCTACTTCTACCTTTAGACACATCACCCTATCTGACACTCTCTTCACCTCTACTACATTCTTTGCCAACTCCTCCTTCAGGACCACCCCTACTCCATTTCTCTTTCTATCCACACCATGGTAAAACAGTTTGAACCCTGCTCCAATACTGCGAGCCTTGCTGCCCTTCCACTTGGTCTCTTGGACACATAAAACATCTACCTTTCTTCTCTGCATCATGTCAGCCAGCTCTCTACCTTTGCCTGTCATTGTCCCCACATTTAGAGTTGCAACCCTCAGTCCTACATTCTTCACTTTCCTCCTCTCCCTCTGTCTCCTGACACGTTTCCCTCCTCGGGGTCTTCGACTAACAGTAGTACAATTTCCGCCGGCACCCTGTTTGTCAACAGCACCGGTGGCGGACGTTGTTAACCCGGGCCTCGACCGATCCGGTATGGTTTCACTTTGATGAACTCGCATTATGGAACTCGCACTGAGGTGGTTAAAAAGCTCTGCGGTAGCAGGGCCCCAAGGGCGTATGAGATTCGCCCAGAGTTCCTCAAGGCTCTGGATGTTTTAGGATTGTGTCGGCTTATGTGATTCTGCAATATTACGTGGACATCAGGGCCAGATCCCTTGGATTGGCAGACAGGGGTGGTGGTCCCTGTATTCAAAAAGGGGGTCTGTAGAGTATGTTCCAACTACAGGGGGATCACACCCTTAAAGGCTTGGTTATACTCGCGCTTTGGTCCTCAAGCTGGAGCACGCGCATCGCGCGCGCATGGAGCCGTGCGGCTCCATGCGTTTATAGTTTTGCCGCTTTGTTTATAGTTGACGCACGGCGGCGCATGGCAAAGTGCTGTTCTTTGAGCCCAGTCCACGGTGTCAACGGCAAAAGTCAACGGCAAATGTCAACGGCAAAAGTCAACGCGCGACGCCGCGCGCGCACTAGGCTTGCGGAGTTTCAAAAATTCGGAGGTGCGCGACACGCGCCAAGACGACGTGCGGGGCCAACGCGCAAGGAGAGTGGACTGCGATATCGCGTCACTTTTGACGCGCGCCCCTCGCGCGCGGCGCAACGCGTCAAGTATAAATCTAGCTTAAGCCTCCCTGGTAAGGTCTGTTCAGGGGTTCTGGAGAGGAGGGTCCGCCGGATAGTCGAACCTTGGATTCAGATGGAGCAGTGTGATTTTACTCCTGGTTGTAGAACACTGGACTCCTGGTTGTAGAACACTGGACTGGCATCAGGGTCCTGGAGGGTGCATAAAAGTTTGCCCAACCAGTTAACATGTGCTTTGTGGACTTGGAGAAGGCGTTTGAACACGTCCCACGGAAACCCTATGGGAGGTACTTTGGGAGTATGGGGTACCAGGCCCATTGAGTTGGGCTGTTAGGTCCCTGTACGACCGGTGTCAGCGCTTGGTCCGCATTGCCGGCAGTAAGTCGGGCTCATTCCCAGTGTAAAGGATTTTAGGGGGGTCAGTATTAAGCTGACCTCTTTATCCTTAATTCATTACTTATTCCGATTGAATAGTAATTTCACGGATTCTTTTCTTTTTCAGTTTATCCAATATTTCTATGATCTTTATGATGGATAAATAAATAAAGCCATTAAGTGACAGAGATGTTAACTTAGTTTGGTATGTCAAAGAAACTACCATTTATTTAAAATAAATCAACTAAATTAACACCATTACACTTGATTGACATGATTTCACTTTCTTGCAATTTAACACGTCACGTCAGCACATTTAAATTGCAACACAACAGACATAAATACAGGTTGTCAATATACTTAGTCTGTGGCTCTTTAGCTTAAATATAGTTACCAGAGATTGAAATAAGGAGAGATTTAAGAGGACTAGGGAGAGGTTAAGAGGAAATTATTTGTCTTGACCATGTTACCAGAAATGACATTTCCATCCGACTTCTGCTAAATTCCAGGTACGTTTGTAAACAGCTCTTTACCTTTTGATGACTAGTCTGATAAAGAGATGGCACCAGCCTTTCAGGCGTACAGAATCGTTGCAGGTCCAGCACGTCCGAACCGGTTCTCGTTTACGTTTCAACGTCTCCTGGGATCCGCGTCGATCATCAGAAAACGGTGTAAGCTCCTAGTTGACTTCAAGATAACTTATTCCAGAAAGGAATTTAATTCAAAGTTCTGAGCTTGTACACTCGGTTTGAAGTGGACTGATAACAACATGTTATTAGTCCTTAACTGAATGACGTGTCCTTAGCGTGTGACTGACATTCATCCAGCTCTTTGGGACGACCTCATGTCTTGAAGTTCCCAGCAAAAACTCAACGTTCCAGCAAAAGCAAAAGTTTTTTCTAAAAAGTGTTGAGACCAGAAATCAGTCTTCTGATTGGTCAGAAGGGAAGAGAGGAGAAACAGAGACACGTCAAAGAGTTCACTTTAACATTATCAGAATTCAAGGTGAGAGTCAGAGCAGAGTGAAAATGTTTTGGAAAAGACAGAGAGTACTGGAGTCATTCTCATGAAAACAACGGATTAACTGTCTTCTGCCTTTCTAAACAAAACGGCCGGGTCTCTTTGACCTGAGCCTTCAACTTTCACACAGCAGTGGACACAGTGATGTTTCACATTACAGAATAACACAGCATAAAAACATATGTGATCATAAGACATATTGTAAATTACAACACTGCTCATGAATAAACACAGGTGATGCTCTGATTATATTTGTGTTAGCACAAAATCAAAGATAGAAATAGTCTCTTTTGGTGACTATGTTCTCAGATTACAACTAATAAAATAAATTGTGTTAAAAGTCTGTTTACTGAAAGGTCAGCAAAGGTCATCACTGGAACAGTTCAAAACACATCAGTTTTGACCCTGGGTAGGTCCACTACACCAGTGAGAATTGGACTCCGCCAAGGTTGCCCTTTGTCATTGATTCTGTTTATAACTTTTATGCACAGAATTTCTATGTGCAGCCAAGGTCTTGAGGGGATCCATTCTGGTGACCTTAGGATCACATCTTTGTTTTTTTCAGATTATGTGGTCTTATTGGCTTCATCAGGTCGTGATCTACAACTTTCACTGTAGCCGTTTACAGCCGAGTGTGACGCGGCCGGATGAGGCTCAGTTCCTCTAAATCCAAGGCCATGGTCTTGAGCCAGAAAAGAGTAGAGTGCCCTCTCCGGATTGGGGAGGAGTTCCTGCCCCAAGCGGAGCAGTTCAAATAGCTTGGTGTATTGTTCATGAATGAGGGAAAAATGGAACAAGAAATCAATAGGCGGATAGGTGCAGCATCTGCAGTGAAGCGGGCGCTGTACCCTTCTGCCGTGGTGAAGAGAGAGCTCAGTCAAAAGGCAAAGCTCTCAATTTACCGGTCGATCTACGTTCCTACCCTCATCTATAGGTATGAGCTTTGGGTTGTGACCGAAACAACGAGATCACGAATACAAGCGTCCAAAATGAGTTTTCTCTGCAGGGTGTCTGGGCTCTCCCTTAGTTTAGAAATGGGGTGAGAAACTTGGTCATCCAGGAAGAACTCAGAGTAGAGCCGCTGCTTCTCCACATCAAGAGGAGCCAGTTGAGGTGGCTCGGGCATCTTGTTAGGATGCCTTTTGGACGCCTCCCTGGTGAGGTGTTCCAGACATGTCCCACCTGGAGGAGGCCCAGAGAAAGACCCAGGACATGCTGGAGGGACTATGTTTCTCAGTTGGTCTGGGAACACCTTGGGATTCCCCCGGAGGAGCTGGCCCAAGTGGCTGGGAGAGGGAAGTCTGGGCCTCCCTACTTAAGCTGCTACCCCTGTGACCCGACCCCTGATAAGTGGATGAAATGTATAGATGGATGGATGGATAGAGGATCATGCTTAAGTGAATGAATAAGGAAACCACTATCTTTCTCCAAATCATGCTAAGCACTTTTATGAGAACAATGCTGCGATTTAGGCTTTTACCTCCTGTTCCTGTTTTTTATTGTTAAATTATCCCAGTATCTTACTGTATCTTCCTGTAAACTTTCTTTATTAAATTCTATCACATTCATAGGGTCCCTGAGTGCTCTCGATATTGCCTATCATCAAAGGGTGAAGGTGGATGGCCATGTTTTTATGTGTTTTTTAGCAACATCCCATGTATTACTGCACAAATGTTAACAAATCAAACAAAGAGTATTTATTGGATGTATATCTACAACAAAACTTATAGTGTCAGTTCAATTCAAGATTGCTGACACAGTCATCTAAAAAAATAACACAAAAAATGCTATAATTTGTTCAATTTCAATTCAGATATTAACCTAGATTTAGGTGTGAAAGTAGCTGAAATTGATTCCCCGCACATACTGTATTTTAATTAGTTTGTGCAACATCTTTGTTTGAATTCTTTTGTGAAAAAGCAAACAAACAAACAAAACAAAACAAAAACAAAGAAGTATCTTTCATTCATGAGTTGTAGGTCATCCTAATTTCACATTTTACATTTTTCACATCAACTTTTAAACAAGTGTTTTAGATGGGCTTTTGCTTGATATTCTCTTACTATAAAAAAAAAAAAACACCTTGACAACTGGACTAATAATTTCTTTGGAAGTGAGTAAACTTACAAAGTCAGAAGAGCATTAAATAATTACTTTCCCCACTCTGTTCAACTACAGTTCTCATAAAGCTGACTCTTTTATGTTGTGTCATCCCTTTGTGTAGGTGCATCTCAAGGACTCATACATTCAAGGACAGTAATGTGCACATCTTAGACAGGAAGAACAAGTGATTTGAAAGAGAAGTGACAGAAGTGGCGGCCGTGGTGTAGTGGTAATGGCAGTCGTCTCCCGATCGGAAAGTTGGCGGTTCGACTCCCGGGACCCGCACCATGTGTCGTTGTGTCCTTGGGCAAGACACTTAACCCTGAGTTGCTCCCGGTAGGACTGGAAAGCACCTTGCATGGTAGTCTGCCGCCACCGGTTTATGAATGTGTGTAGCATTCAATATATGTGTAGCACTTTGAGATTTTCAGTAATGAAAAGTGCATTATAAATTGAATTAATTATTATTATTATTATTAAGTCATTTGAGGAGGTACCTTCAGTTTCTATCTTTCAAACAACATTAATGCAGTCTTGACATGTTTCTCCATACACCAACAATTTTTAGTCAGGTCATCTGGACAGTTTCTTTTTTTGTGATGAAACATTTCACCTTCCATCCAGAAGGCTTCATCAGTCAAGGAAACACAACACAAAACAGATTCTTCCTCCAACAGCTTACTCCAAAGTGGAACAAACCAGTTATGTTGGTGTTAAGATGGTCTCTTTGGCACGCTCCCTCTTCCTGATAGACATTCATGCAAACTGATTGAAAACCAAAACCTGATGAAGCCTTTTGGATGGAAGGTGAAACGTTTCAGCCCACACAAAAAAAGAAACTGTCCAGATGACCTGACTCAATATTGTTGGATTGTATACCTGGATTATTGAGCATGGGTTTTGAACCAGTTTGACATGACTGTCAGCGAGGAAGAGAGCCGGCACTGGAGGAGGGTCGTGCCAAAGAGACCATCTTAGCACCATCATGACTGGTTTGTTCCACTTTAGAGTAAGCTGTTGGGGAAATAATCAGTTTTGTGTTGTGTGTTTCCTTGACTGATGAAGTCTTCTGGATGGAAGGTGAAACATTTCAGCACAAAAAAGAATAAAAAGAAAAAAGAATGCGCTTTTGAATAAGAGGAAACATCTTCAGTACTCAAGATAAGTACATTTGCTATCGACTGAATAAATTAAAAATGCCATGTCAGATGATTGCTTATCTATGCCAACCTAGGCATAGGCTGCTCCCCCTGCTTCTCTGTAGTCTTTTGATCATCAAACTGACCGGTTTTTCGAACAGGACAAAAAATGGTCCACCTTCCAACTGAATTCTGTGTTCAGTGACTCAGAGAGCCGGACAGGACCGTCCAAAAATATTATTTGAAACATTTTGTGAACAGTCATTCCTCTGGGATCTATCTTACTTTGACTGGCAACGTATTCCATTAACCAACAACGTGAACACTGCCTGGAACTATTTTCATAATAGTTTCATTTATTTTGTGAACAAACACGTTTCTTTCCGCCAGTTCAGGATAAAGGGATGTGAGAGCCCCTGGTTTACTCTTAAACTAGCTGACCTCCTGCACAGGAGAGATCAACTTTGGGCCGCAGCGAGAAAATCTGGCTTAGACACTGATTGGTTGAATTTTCGGCAGCTGAGGAATAAATGTAGCCTGGTTAAAACCAGACCCTTGTCCTTCACTTCGCTTTGTACTAGGGTCTGGCATTTCTCCCATAGACAACGATTTCTCCGGTCGATTTTTGACCGGACCAATCAGAGAACAGAAGGCGGAGNGTTAGTTTAGCCTGGCGAGGTCCAGGCTATCAGATAAATAGCTCAGAAACCACTCGGTGGATATTTTTTCTGCTACCAGTGTGTAATTATATGGCTCTAATTTACTGACTGTTGGCCTAGATGAAACATTTGAGATAAAATTCGATTTTTTATCATTTATTTTCGTAGCGCACCCAAGGCTGTTTGGAAAATGTCAAACCGAAACAACTTAAATCCAGCAGATTTGACCATTTCGTGAATTGATTTAGGAACTGTTAAGCTCAGGAACACTTCTGATATAACGTCAGCTAAGAAATATATTTTTTCTCAGCAAAGAAATAATAGTTTTTTACCTTGTTTTCATGAAAATTCCTTCGTGGCGGCAGCCATTTTAACTGACGACGTCAGTCGACGTCGTTCAAAACTCCGCCTTCTGTTCTCTGATTGCTCAGGAACACTTCTGATATAACGTCAGCTAAGAAATATATTTTTCTCAGCAAAGAAATAATAGTTTTTTACCTTGTTTTCATGAAAATTCCTTCGTGGCGGCAGCCATTTTAACTGACGACGTCAGTCGACGTCGTTCAAAACTACGCTTTCTGTTCTCTGATTGGTCCGGTCAAAAATCGACCGGAGAAATTGTTGTCTATGGGAGAAATGCCAGACCCTAGTACAAAGCGAAGTTAAGGACAAGGGTCTGGTTTTAACCAGGCTAGAATAAATGCACAATTGCCATCAAAGCTGCAAAACGTAATTGTTTTTTATCTTAGACCCCCAAAAATCTAGACCCAAAAAAATATGCGCAATATATGTATGTATGTATGTACTGGTATATATGTACATGTATGTATGTACGGTACTGGTATGTATGCACTGGTATGTACATGTACATGTATGTATGTACATGCATGTATGTACATGCATGTATGTACGTACATGCATGTATGTACATGTATGTATGTATGTATGTATGTACGTACATGTATGTACATACATGTATGTACATACATGTATGTTTGTATGTATGTACGGTACTGGTATGTATGTACATGTATGTACGTATGTACATGTATGTATGTGTGTATGTATGTATGTATGTACATACATACATGTATGTATGTACATACATGTATGTTTGTATGTATGTACGGTACTGGTATGTATGTACATGTATGTACGTATGTACATGTATGTATGTGTGTATGTATGTATGTATGTATGTACATACATGCATGTATGTACATGCATGTATGTACAGTACATGCATGCATGTACATGCATGCATGTACATGCACTGTACATGCATGCATGTACATGCATGCATGTACAGTACATGCACTGTACATGCATGCATGTACTGTACATGCACTGTACATGCATGCATGTACTGTACATGCACTGTACATGCATGCATGTACTGTACATGCACTGTACATGCATGCATGTACTGTACATGCACTGTACATGCATGCATGTACTGTACATGCACTGTACATGCATGCACTGTACATGCATGCATGTACTGTACATGCACTGTACATGCATGCATGTACTGTACATGCACTGTACATGCATGCACTGTACATGCATGCATGTACTGTACATGCACTGTACATGCATGCATGTACTGTACATGCACTGTACATGCATGTATGCATGTACTGTACATGCATGTATGCATGTACTGTACATACTTGTACTGTACATGCACTGTACATGCATGTATGCATGTACTGTACATGTATGTATAGTACATGTATGTATGTATAGTACATGTATGTATGTATGTATGTATGTATGTGTGTATGTTTGTACCGGTATGTATGTATGTATGTACCGGTATGTATATATGTATGTATGTACCGGTATGTATGTATGTACCGGTATGTATGTAAATACCGGTATGTATGTATGTATGTACGTATGTATGGTACTGGTATGTATGTACGTATGTACATGTATGCATGTATGTACATGCATGTATGTATGTACATGCATGTATGTATGTACATGCATGTACGTATGTATGTATGTACATGTATGTATGTATGTACATACATGTATGTATGTACGTGTATGTACATGTATGTATGTACATGTATGCATGTACATGCATGCATGTACATGCACTGTACATGCATGCATGTACAGTACATGCACTGTACATGCATGCATGTACTGTACATGCACTGTACATGCATGCACGTACTGTACATGCACTGTACATGCATGCATGTACTGTACATGCACTGTACATGCATGCATGTACTGTACATGCACTGTACATGCATGCATGTACTGTACATGCACTGTACATGCATGTATGCATGTACTGTACATGCATGTATGCATGTACTGTACATACTTGTACTGTACATGCACTGTACATGCATGTATGCATGTACTGTACATGTATGTATAGTACATGTATGTATGTATAGTACATGTATGTATGTATGTATGTATGTATGATGTGTGTATGTTTGTACCGGTATGTATGTATGTATGTACCGGTATGTATATATGTATGTATGTACCGGTATGTATGTATGTACCGGTATGTATGTAAATACCGGTATGTATGTATGTATGTACGTATGTATGGTACTGGTATGTATGTACGTATGTACATGTATGCATGTATGTACATGCATGTATGTATGTACATGCATGTATGTATGTACATGCATGTACGTATGTATGTATGTACATGTATGTATGTATGTACATACATGTATGTATGTACGTGTATGTACATGTATGTATGTACATGTATGTATGTACATGTATGTATGTATGTACATGTATGTATGTATGTACATGTATGTATGTACGTGTACATGTATGTATGTACATGTATGTATGTACATGTATGTATATACATGTATGTACATACATGTATGTACATGTATGTACATACATGTATGTACATGTATGTATGTATGTACGTACATGTATGTACATGTATGTATGTACATGTATGTATATACATGTATGTACATACATGTATGTACATGTATGTACATACATGTATGTATGTATGTATGTACATACATGTATGTACATGTATGTACATGTATGTACATGTATGTACATGTATGTATGTATGTACATGTATGTATGTACGTACGTACATGTATGTACATGTATGTATGTACATGTATGTATGTATGTATGTACATACATGTATGTACATGTATGTACATGTATGTACATGTATGTATGTATGTACATGTATGTACATGCATGTATGTATGTATGTACATACATGTATGTACATGTATGCACATGTATGTATGTACATGTATGTACATGCATGTATGTATGTACATGCATGCATGTATGTATGTATGTACATGCATGCATGTATGTATGTATGTATGTTTGTACATGTATGTACATGTATGTATGTATGTATGTATGTACATGTATGTATGTACATGTATGTATGTATGTATGTATGTACATGTATGTATGTACGTACATGTATGTATGTACGTACATGTATGTACATGCATGTATGTATGTATGTATGTTTGTACATGTATGTACATGTATGTATGTATGTATGTACATGTATGTATGTACATGTATGTATGTATGTATGTACATGTATGTATGTACATACATGTATGTATGTACGTACATGTATGTACATGTATGTATGTATGTATATACATGTATGTACAGTACATGTATGTATGTACCGGTATGTATATATGTATGTACGATACTGGTATGTATGTACGTATGTACATGTATGCATGTATGTACATGCATGTATGTATGTACATGCATGTATGTATGTACATGCATGTACGTATGTATGTATGTACATGTATGTATGTATGTACATACATGTATGTATGTACGTGTATGTACATGTATGTATGTACATGTATGTATGTACGTGCATGTATGTACATGTATGTATGTACATGTATGTATATACATGTATGTACATACATGTATGTACATGTATGTACATACATGTATGTACATGTATGTATGNTATGTATGTATATACATGTATGTACAGTACATGTATGTATGTACCGGTATGTATATATGTATGTACGATACTGGTATGTATGTACGTATGTACATGTATGCATGTATGTACATGCATGTATGTATGTACATGCATGTATGTATGTACATGCATGTACGTATGTATGTATGTACATGTATGTATGTATGTATGTACATGTATGTATGTACATGTATGTATGTACGTGCATGTATGTACATGTATGTATGTACATGTATGTATATACATGTATGTACATACATGTATGTACATGTATGTACATACATGTATGTACATGTATGTATGTATGTATGTATGTATGTACATACATGTATGTACATGTATGTATGTACGTACGTACATGTATGTACATGTATGTATGTACATGTATGTATGTATGTACATACATGTATGTACATACATGTATGTACATGTATGTATGTACATGTATGTACATGCATGTATGTATGTACATGCATGTATGTATGTACATGCATGTATGTACATGCATGTATGTATGTACATGCATGCATGTATGTACATGCATGCATGTATGTATGTATGTATGTACATGCATGCATGTATGTATGTATGTATGTTTGTACATGTATGTACATGTATGTATGTATGTACATGTATGTATGTACATGTATGTATGTATGTATGTATGTACATGTATGTATGTACGTACATGTATGTATGTACGTACATGTATGTACATGTATGTATGTATGTATATACATGTATGTACATGTATATACATGTACATACATGTATGTACATACATGTATGTACATGTATGTACATACATGTATGTACATACATGTATGTACATGTATGTACATGTATGTACATACATGTATGTACATGTATGTACATACATGTATGTACATGTATGTATGTACATGTATGTACATGTATGTACATGTATGTATGTATGTATGTACTGATGTAGTAGTACATGTATGTACATGCATGTATGTATGTACATGTATGTACATGCATGTATGTATGTACATGTATGTACATGCATGTATGTATGTACATGCATGTATGTATGTATGTACATGCATGTATGTATGTACATGCATGTATGTATGTATGATGTATGTATGTATGTATGTATGTACATACATGCATGTATGTATGTATGTACATGTATGTACATGCATGTATGTATGTACATGCATGTACATGCATGTATGTATGTACATGCATGTATGTACATGTATGTATGTACATGCATGTATGTATGTATGTATATGTATGTATGTATGTACATGTATGTATGTATGTATGTACATGTATGTACATGTATGCATGTACATGTATGTATGCAAGTATGTATGTACCGGTATGTATGTAAATGTGACAATATTTACCTCTCCATGGCCAATGTCCATTGCTTCCAAGACATCAACACGAGACTTCCTCACTCTCTCCCTGCAAGATCGTTCTTCCTAGAAAACAAAACCGAGCTGTGACGGTCCACACAGACAAATGGTTTTATGGCATAACTTCACAAACAGGAAGTCTTACCCAAAGTATGTCCTCCTTCTCGGTCTCCTGAAGCTGGTAGAGTATCTTTGACAGCTCCTGATCCGACTCCATTTTCCCTATGATACGTTCCTTTTCTGCTTCACTCTGAGCACTCGCCAGCATGGTACAATACTGAACTGTGCGTGTGAAAAAACACAAACAATTTCAAAATATTAATTATTATTAATAATAATATATCTCCTTCACCGTCTTCATCTGAGTGTTCATCTCGTACTTCTCCAAACTGGTCTTCATCTCCTTCCTGCAAACCAGAAAAATTATTACTTTTATAATTTATTTTGAGCACAAACATCTGGATGTTCCAAAGCTTCTGAGGACAAAATTTACAATAACTTTCATCAGTGAAATTCAAAGTCAGGTGAATCTTATTTTCGGTGAGGGTCAGTTCGTTGTGCAGAAAGCTGAGAACAAAAAGGAATATAACATCATGAAAAAAAACCTTTACCTCTTCATCAGATTCAAACTGCACATTCACACCATATGTTTCATCAATGCTGTCATCTGTTAATAAATGGAAATGTCTCGTCACATTAACAGGAATAAAAATCTTAAGAGTATACAGGTAGTCCCCGACATACGAGCGAGTTCCGTCCCTAGGGGGCGCTCGTATGTCAAAAATTCATAAGTAGGATCACCAAAACAAACAAACAAAAAAATTTAATTTATTTTTTTATTTTTAGAAATGAATACATGTGCAGTACTGTACAGTCACCAAGCACTTAGCCTATCCTAACAGTTTTTAAAAATGAAGGAGTGAGTTTAATTGTCTCCCTTTCACATAAAGGGAGCTAGCTCCCTTTATGGGAATGGAGCCTGCATGGAGGAGGGAGACAATTCCACTCACTCCTTCATCTTTAAAAACTGTGTTAGGATAGGCTAAGTGCTTGGTGACTGTACAGTACTGTACATTTATCTATTTATTAAAAATATACTGTACAGTATATTTTATTTATTTATAAATAGATAAATGTACAGTACTGTACAGTCACCAAGCACTTAGCCTATCCTAACACAGTTAAGGAGTCAGTTGAATTGTCTCCCTCCTAAGCAGGCTCCATTCACATAAAGGGAGCTACTTTCACTTTATGTGAAAGGGAAACCACTCAACTCACTACTTCATCTTTAAGAACTGTGTTAGGATAGGCTAAGTGCTTGGTGACTCTACAGTACTGTACATGTATGTACAGTACTGTACATGGATTCATTTATTTTTAAAAAAAATATATATATATATATTTTTTTAATGAGATGCATATTCGTAAGTCCGGGACCTCGTAAGTAAGAGCGCTCGTAAGTCGGGGACTACCTGTACATAGCTGCACTATAGATATCTCCTAAATTTTCACAAGTTGGCATGAGTTGTCTAAAACGTTCAAGTGTGAGATGTTTAAGATGAATAGATAAATGAATAAGTCATTTAATAGTGATGGATTTTACTCACATCAAGCGTCACCAATAAAGGGAATTGTGCCTGCCATTCTTCAAGCTTGAAGATGCTTTTCCAAACAAGGATTTCCTGTAATAACATATTAACCAGACTTGTGGTTATAAATTAGAAAATTAAGAAAAAAACTATTTTAGTTTTACAGTTCGAATTACATTACACATGAGAATAATCACTTATTCATTACATGTCAAGCTCAGATATTTGTGTGGGTCCGAGTACAAATGCAGCTGCCAGGAAAAAGACAAAGAGGAGATATATGGATGCAGTTAGAGAGGACATGAAGGTAGTTGGAGTGAGGACAGAGGATGCAGAGGACAGTGAGGTGGAGGAGGATGACTTGCTGTGGTGACACCTGAAGGGAAAATATGAAAGAAGAAGATGCTCACCGTTTCACATCACAGGGACCCTTTGCACAGCTAACAGAAGCTAGCTAGTAGTTGAGCAGACTGATTAATGGGAGGTTTGCTGGTAGCCTGTCTGATCCGTGATCAACAAGCCAAGGGGCAGCAGAACCAAACGTTTGGTTCAGGTTGCTATTATTTTTAAAAAGTGTTTGCAGTCTGTGCGACTCACTCGTGTATCTCCTCTTAGCTTAGCTGCTAGCAACTGGGGGAAGACACCCCGCGCGCCCCCACCTTTCTTTCTCCCTGCGACAACTTAACTCTTAACTTCCACCACGGCACGCGCGAGCACAATTGCCTCAAACGAAAATTTAAAATTATATTGTGGAATATTGCCACTAGCTAGTTTTATGTTAAAAATCATTAGTTGGCTAGCTCTACCTTAGCTACACGAGCTGAGACAATACCCATATTTCTGCGAGAAATGCACACCAACATCGCCTGTTAAAAACATTTTAATACCAACTTCATACATTATGATTAAAAAAACATACTTACTGGTATCTGTTAAGACATTTCCCAAGAGAAGAGTGAAACGCGCTCAAAAATGAGGCATGCGCAATGTGCATGTGTGGTTCTGTTCTGAGCATGCGCGAGATCGAGATGTCTTCTTACCGCGATATGATACGGGATTTTGTAAATGGACAATTCAGCTTGTTGAACTAAAGCAGCAGCATTGATTGAGCTGAGCATGCATTGAGCATGCATCAGGGTAAAGCAGCTGAGTTATATTGTATAAAACAAAGACAGTTTTTTAATTATAACAAGTTTAAATTCTAAGTTGAACTTACTAAACTTACTAAAAAACTTACTAAAGTGTGTTATGTTTAAAATGACAATGCAGTAATGTTAATTAAGTTTAGCATGTGTTTATTTCATTGAACAATCCAGAGTTTACTTTTTTGAATGTACAGTAGTTGAAAGCTTTCAGCGGGAGTCAAACTCAGGTCTCGTGCTCAATGCAAACTTATTTTTGTCATTATTCTTCCATCAATCATGTTAAAAGTACAGCATAAGGTTGTAAAGTGATTTACCTTTGTATTTTGTATTTTCAAAAACCGATAAAAACTTTAGTTTTTCCAGCATTTAAATGTCATATTAACAAAATTGCTTTGTTATGGCCATTACAATATTTTTTTGTGTTTTTTACCACCATTTGTAGTTTTAACAAATATATTTGATTATTTGCACACATTTTTGTTGTACAAACAACGCAAAAAGATTGTTTGACAGTTCACAAAGGTTAACTGTGAATTTAACAAAACATTTATGCTTTCCATTTTACAGTATTTTTATGTTGTGATTTTACATAGTTTCTCCGTAAATTCTACGGACATTTCTTACAGTGTATATATATATATATATATATATATATATATAAATTTTTTTTTTTTTTTTAAATAAAGTTTATTCATTTTATAAGAATAAAATACAACAAATAACATAAATATATAAAAATGAAAAGAAAAAACATAAAAATGAAAGGTAGCAGATGAAGAAAATATCTTGTTAAATCTGCTCCTTTTTTCATCTAATACAAACCAAGTGCTCTATAATAACTAAATAAGTAAACAACTTGTTTAACCAAAAATTATATATATACTGTACTCAATACAGTCATTTATTGACTGTACCCAAATTTACCCAAATTACCCAAATTTAATATTTGGGTATCCTGGTCGATTCACATCTCTCTTTTAAGCTCCAAGTGGAAAACCTGAAAGTTATGCACCATAACTCATGTTCCCTGAAGGAAGGGAACGAGGTGCAACATACTTGCTATGGGAATTGCGCCACCGCGCGATTACCTGAAGGAATATACTCACGCCTTTACGGCTAGGGGCGTCACCGCTGCGCCAGAGGCCCCACCTTAAGTACTTAAGCGGCTTGCGCCCCTCCATCTTTCTCCAAAATTGCACTTCACCGAGCTTTCAGCATTGAAAAGGCCAGATATGTTGCACCTCGTTCCCTTCCTTCAGGGAACATGAGTTATGGTGCATAACTTTCAGTTCCCTTTCAGTCGGTCTCTCGGTGCAACATACTTGCTATGGGAACGTAATCCATTCACGCCCTTGAAATGCTCAGCAAAGTGCATGTGAGAACATCCGTCCTAAAAGACAGGCATCTCCCAGCTACCTTCTGCAGGGAATGCAGAAAGCACATGCTAAGAGGAAAAAATGGCAAATGTAAAAAACACCAACGTGATGTTTCCACTGGTTATATAAATGTAGTGGGCATGACCGGGCCCGCTCTGATACACCTTTGTATTTTTGAACTGTTCCAGATGACCTTTACTGACCTCTCAGTAAAGCAAGACACTTAATACAAATTATTCCATTAGTTGTAATCTGAGAACATAGTCACCAAAAGAGACTATTGGCTTCTTTAATTTTATTCTAATGTAATCAAAAGAATAACATTTTGTCATTTTCATGATATATGTTATATGCTATGTTATTCTTTAAATGTGAAGCATGACTGTGTTACTTGATCAAATGAAATGGTGTCAAAGTTCAGATAAAAGGTCAAACTGACTTACACAGAAGTTGTTTTTGTTGAGTTTCAGCTAAAACTCTAACTAGCGTCTGAAAGTCTTCTCACTCAGATACTTTTCCTAAACAATTTCACTCGGCTCTGAATTTCACCTTGAATTGTGATAACAAGTGAACTGCTCGACTGGTTCTTTTTGGACCAATGGGGAAGAGACAAGTCTCTCTCCTCTCAGATTTTCTACTAAGGTTCTGAGCTTTTGCTGGAACGAAAAAGTCTGCTGGTGTAAGCTTCAGGACGAGGTCTTCCCAAAGAACTGAATGAACGTTAGTCACACGCTAAGGACACGTCATTTCAGTTAAGGACTAATAACATGCTTGTTATGAATCCACTCCTAACCGAGTGTAAGCTCAAAACTTTGTTTATTCCTTCCTGGAATAAGTTATCTTGAGCCAGAGGCCAGGAGCTGACGCATTTTCTGATGACCAACGCGAAACCAGGAGACGTTGGGCGGTAAACGTAATAACCAGCTCAGATGTACTGGCCCCCGCAAGGAACCCGTGCATCTGAAAAGCTACAAGGTCTTCTCTTACCGGGCTGTCGTCAAAAGGTAAAGAGCTGTTTACAAACGTACCTGGAATTCAGCAGAAGTCGGATGGAAAGTGTCATTTCTGGTTACACTCAAGATAAATAACTTCCTCCTTTAACCTCTCCTTCTTAAATTTCTCCATCTCCATTTCTAAGCTGGTAACTATTTTTAAGCTAAGACTGAGCCACAGACTAAGTATAATGACATCCTGTATTTATGTCTGTTGTTACAATTTAAATGTGCTGACGTATTAAATTGCAAGAAAGTGAAATCATGTCAATCAAGTGTAATGGTCTTAATTTAGTTGATTTATTTTAAATAAATGGTAGTGTCTTTGGCATACCAAACTAAGTTAACGTTTCCATTGTCACTCTATGACTTCTGTTTTACTTATCCATCATAAAGATCACAGAAATATTGGGTAAACGGAAAAAGAAAAGAATCCGCAAAATTACTATTCAATCTGAATAAGTAAATAAATTAAGGTAAAGAGGTCAGTATTAATATTGACCTCCTAAAAATCCTTTACATCTGGGTGGCACCGTACGTGTTTAAAGACACAATCTGGTAACACCCTCATGTTTACTTCATATATATAAACAACTTAAGCGTGCGCCATCAGTGCAAATACTTATCATCTCCTTATCCCATTGGAACAACCTGAGAAACAGGAGGAAAAATGGACCCACCACGTCACAAGAAATTGGGTGAAAGATGTGGAGGTAGAAAACCCAGGCCAAGCACAGGGTAACCTCTCAGGTCCTTGTTAACTTTGGAATGTTGTTGTTGTTTGTTTTGGGACAAAGCAACCAAAGCCTTAGGCTCTCAGCCAGATCCCTTCAGAGGCCAGGCTGAAAGTTGCCATAACTCTGGACGTGGGTATAGAAGCTGTCCACGCGCCTGAGTCAGAAGGTCCATGTGAGAAGGCAATTACCATGGTATCCCAGATAGCATTGAAATCAGCTCCGGGAACCACGTTTTCTGTGGCCACCTGGGGGCTATGAGAATCAAGGAGAGAGCTCCCTGACGTACCCGTTCCAATGTCGCCCCGATCAGAGGGACAGGTGGAAAGGAATAGTAGAGCACCCCTGCAGGCCAATCATGTGCCAGAGCACCCATACCCAATGGAGCGTCTGTTTCCCTCAAGGAGAAATAAAGGTCACAGTGTGAGATAGCCCTGCAGGCGAACAGGTCCACAGAGGCTTTCCCAAATCGTGACCAGACCTGTTCCACAATCCGTGGGTTCAGGCTCCATTCTGACGCCAAAAGAGGTCCTCTTGAGATGGCGTCCGCTCCATAATTTAGTTCACCAGGGATATGAGTCACCCTGAGTGACAAGATTCTTGGAGCACACCATGTGAGCATCCTCTGCGCCAGTCCTAGGAGGGCCTGGGACCTTGTCCCTCCCTCTCTGTTGATGAAGGACACTGTGGTCCTGTTATCTGACTTCACCAGAATGTGTTGTCTAGCAAACAGACCTTTGTTGAAGAAGTATTTTAATGAAAGAAATACGGCCAAGAACTCCAGGAAGTTGATATGTAATCTTGCTTCTTGTTCATAGAACTCCAGGAAATTGATATGTAATCTTGCTTCTTGTTCATTCCAAAAGCCGCAGACGTTCTGATTTCTACAGATCGCCCCCCATCCTGTTTTTGAGGCATCTGTCGTGATGACCACACGAGATGACACCCTTCCCAATGAGACTCCTTCCATGAAAACGGACAAATCTCTCCAGGGTTCCAGGGCCTCCAGGCACTCTGGATCTATCCTAACCTTCTTTGCCTGATTAGGTAGGTCAGGTTGTATTCGTTGGTTTAGCCATAGCTGTATGGGCCACATTTTCAGTAATGGAATGGCTGCCGCCAAGAGCCCTAAGAGACGTTGGCAGGTTTTCACAGGGACCCGTTGGTCTAGTTTAAATCTTTCCAGGCAACGGCAAATGGAGGAAACTCGTTCCTTCGAGAGCCATGCCCTGTACTGGACGGTGTTGATCTGTACTCCCAAAAATATGGTAACCCGTGATGGAGTCAAATCGCTTTTTTGTAGGTTTATGACAAAACCAAGAGACTCCAGGTGAGAAATCACCCTATAGGAAGGTGACTGGGCCTGCTTTCTGCTTTCAGCCAAAATCAGCAGGTCATCTAGGTAATTCATGACCCTGAGTCCTTGATTCCTAAGAGGGGTCAGGGCTGCATCCAGACATTTAGTAAATGTACGTGGAGCAGTCTTTAAACCAAAGGGTAAAGCTTTGAATTCATAAGCGTTTCCCTCGAAGGCAAAGCGGAGGAACTTTCTGTGTTTCCTCCATACACCTATATGAAAATAGGCATCTTTTAAATCCACTGTACACACGTAGTCTCCAGGTCTCACAGACTGGAGGGCTTGCCGTAGTGTAAGCATCTTGAACTTAAATGTTTTAATCCTCTTGTTGAGAGTCCTGAGATCCAGAATTGGTCTCAAGGAATGATCCTTTTTGGGCACCAGGAAGTATTTACTGTAGTGGCCAGAGCGTAGCTTGCGTCCTGAGACCAAGCTAATCACTTCCTTTTGCATCATTGTTGAGACTTCCTCCCTCAGCACGTGTGCACGTGTAGGGTTAATTTTAGATTGGAGCACCCCTGTGAAGCGGGGTGGTCTTTTTGAGAACTGCAACTTGAGCCAGTGACGTATCGTTCTCATGACCCAATCATTTGGTAGACACGCCTTTCAGGCCTGCACATGCGCACTGAGCCTGGAGGGCATGTTGAATTGCTGCTCGTCATGTTTTAGCGCCAGAGGGGTGACCTTTGACCCCTCTTGCACTCTTTTGAGCAGGTTGGTCGGCCCGACAGAAGATATCACGAGATCTGACCGTTTCTGGCAGATCTCGTGTATCCCGCTACGGTTCATAGTTTGATCACATGGTTTGTTAATAATAATGGGACTCGAGTCAAGAACCAGGGCAGTCTGTGCTTTGGTACTTTTATTTTTGTACATGTCTGAAACAGTATTTGTTTTGTTTACACATGCAATATTCGAGTCATGTTTGGTGCGCGCACACATGCCACTCGCTCCTCGTAGTTTTTTACAAAGGGAGACTGGGCTCAAGAGGTTAGGTCCCCGTACCACGTGGGCGGGCAAACCTGTAAAATTATCAGTTCGTCCTGTTTCATCAGGTTTGAGTCTGTTTTCCACATTGGGTCACTGAAGAGGTCCTTGGTCGGTACTGGAAGGTTTCACCGCCACCAGCGGGTCTCTTCCGTTGTAGGCCACACATGTCTTCCTTTGAGGGTGCAAGCTTTTCCTCGGCAACCCCTCGCGGAGGTCTTCCGCCTGTTTGCGTCTTTGTTCCAGTCTGGCCTGGATGCGTTCCAGGGCTCCCCCGAAGAGTCCCGTCGACTCGATCGGGTGCTGGAGGAAAGTGGACCTCTGGTTTTCTGAGAGGTCCGACAGAGCAATGGTACATCCAGAACGAACGCCTTTTCAACGGCAAAAAAGCTCGACACGCACGCAAGTGGACGCACTGGACCCAGTGGTGTCCAGACCAGAACGTGAAATTGCGGCGGCGTGGCGGGGGGGGGGGGAGGAGCTTACCGGTATACCGAGTTCCTCACTGCACTCCGCCAGGCAAGGAGCTTTTTATTTCTGTCTCTGTAGAGCAGACTTGACTGGTCGTGAAGGACTTGTCGCGAACACACAGCTACAATGAGTTTCTCTTCCATAGTCCATGACTCCGCGGGTTTTTTCTGTGTCCCACAAACAATACGTCACATAGTTGCGCAATACCCCCGTCCCCTCGTTTCCGCGTCACATAGCGGACTCCCCCTTTCTCCTCCACCCGACTCTCCCTGATTGGTTGGACACACATAGCGGACTCCCCCTTTCTCCTCCACCCGACTCTCCCTGATTGGTTGGACACACGCGTCCACGATTTTGAACGGCAAAATCTTCAGCATGGTGAATGCGTGGTTTGGAGGCTGACGCGGGTTCACGTGCACGAAAAACACTTTCCAGCACGCTCAACACACACGTGACGTGACGCCCGACACCAAGAGACGCCTGGAGGCTCGTCCCCCATTGATTTTGCATGTAAACCGGACGCTCCTGCAGTTGAAAACGCGTTCGGTCTGGATTCACCATTAGCCAAAGATGGCGCTGGGCGACAACTATTTCCGCCATTGCCTTGCCTTGGGAAATGGCTATTGTCCCTATCATGCGGAGCATGAGGTCC
>JBBPBX010028757.1:18326-36327 GCA_038048925.1 Garcialebias charrua | reverse complement strand
TGCACAGAAAGATAGTGCAGCAATACCAGAATGGTGTTACCCAGCGTAAAATAGCAAAGACTTTTAAGTTATCATCATCAACCGTGCATAACATCATCAAAAGATTCAGAGAATCTGGAACAATCGCTGTGCGTAAGGGTCAAGGCTGTAAAACTCTACTGGATGCTCGTGATCTCCGGGCCCTTAAACGTCACTGCACCTCAAACAGGAATGCCACTGTCAAGGAAATAACAGAATGGGCTCAGGAATACTTCCAGAAAGCATTGTCAGTGAACACAATCCACCGTGCCATCTGCCGTTGCCAGCTGAAACTCTACAGTGCAAAGAGGAAGCCATTTCTGTTCGAGATGGAGGAAAAAAGCCACCTGCATCATGAAAGACCCCACTCACCCAGCACACACACTCTTTGCCCCACTCCCCTCAGGATGGAGGTTGAGGAGCATCAAATGTAGAACCACTAGACCAGTGGTTCTTAGCCTTTTTTGAGCTACCGAATCCTCCAGTTTCATATGGCCACTCACCTAACCCCTCTTTTTTAATATATAAAATATGATTTTTTTTCCAAATTCTACAACATCACCTTGCTCAAAGAACAAAACCAACACAGTGCATGAACTCACAACACCTTTATTCTGGCCCAATAAGAGTTTCATCCCACAAAAATATTTTTGTACTATTTTTATCATTAAAAATGAAATAGGATTTTTTTGAAGAATAACATCCATCCATCCATCCATCCATTGGAGCAGCTCCTCCAGGGGAATCCCATTGCGTTCCCAGGTTAGCCAGTGTGTCCTGAGTGAAGAAAAAACATTTTTTAATATATACAGTATACATAGTTCCCATGTGACGTCACATCTGTGGGTTGTCCTTTATGACCCTCCCACATGTAGGCTATGCTGCAGTTGGAGCGCGTTCTGATAGATGTCCATTTTTCACGTTGTTTTTTTTGTTAATTTCTAATTAATTGCAATGGTTACTTCGTGTTGTGTCAGTCGGTGTTCCAGTCGGGTAGACGTTTGGGCAACGCGCAGGTTTCAGTTAATCAAAAAAAAAGTAAACGGGAAGGATTTATCTCATCGGAGAAACTGGACAACAGCCCCTCCTGCTCTGAGTCTGGCTTTGATCTGCTCTGGAAGACGTCGTACTTTTGGCCGGTAAACAAAATATTCTACATAAATCATTTTGTGAAACTATGTCAGAACAATGTTAGAGTACAACTGTCTGTGTGTTAGAGCTGGTTTTTTTTTTTTTTCATTATTTAGCAAACCGTCTTGCATGCTGTTAGCTTAGCATCTCGCTAACGCGACAATGGCCTCCTCTGCTCCTCACGGTCCACCAGACCGTCCCAGTTGGAGAAGGAGGACGGGAGCCAAGTCGTGCGGGCGACGCGTCGGTCCCATGGGACGTGGACGTGCCTCCGCGGCCGCCTCAGCGGATGCACGCCGTCCGACCTGAGCTCCGGCGAGCCACGCTCCAGATGCTAACAACATGCTAACTTCCAACACGGTAAGACTCAAAGCGCTGGTTCTGGTCCGTGTTCAGCTTGGACTGTTTGTTGGCTGTGTGTTATTTTAGTTAAACCTTTTTTAGCTGGTTAGATCTGATTGAGACAGTTTACACATCTTTTTTGGATTTAAAGCTGTAAAGCCGGTGTGCTGTGAAGCCGGTCTGCGCTCGCTCCTTGTATTAATTAAATAATTAATGATATCGGAGTAACTACTTTGTGACAAGTTGTCTGATTCGTCTGCCATGATTTCTTTCTCAAACTCATTTAACTCGACCACTGCCAGTTTGCTCTTGTTCCTTGGTGAAGCTGTGGTAGCTCGTGTTATTGTCCGTATAATTTGCTCTGCTAGTTCGCCATCTTGCCTTCTTCTGCCTTTAGATGTGGTGCAAAAACCGGTTTGCGCAATACTGGGGGCGTGTCTGGGAACTATGTATATATATTTTTTAATTTAATTTGTATTTTGTTGTTTTGAATACACAAAATACTCTTTTGGGGCCTAAGTAAAGCATTGCTCACATTACATACCTGCAAATCAGTGTGACTTCTGCTGTTGTTTCTGGGAGACCAGTTTGGAGATGCGTGGCTTCACCTTGGCAAGTGCTACTCGCATGTCTTCACAAAAATTTTAGTTTACCTTAAACCAGAAAAAAATTTACTAAAAAATGTTGCTGAAAAGGTAGAATAAGCTTAAATTAGCAGAAGAAAGCAAAAAGAATATATTTGCCCAATTAGGCTGAAAGAAGCAGAAATGAGCACAAAAATGTTGAAATTATCTGAAGAAAATCTAAAATTAGAAAAAAAGATTCAGCTGAAAAGTAGCTAAAACAGCAGAATGAAGCATCACCAGAATGAAGTTGAGAGAGCACATTTTTGCTGAATTAGGCTGACATTTTTTTAAATAAGAGCATTAAAGGTTCAGTATGCAGTTTCTGTAGAACTGCAGCAGTTAGAAATATTTTCAACAGGCAAAGCATTCTGATCCCTCCCCCTCAGAGCCATATGTGGCTCTGCCCCCTTGTGGTCTGTTGAATTTCAAATTCAAGCTCTGTTTTTATTGGCTGATTCAAATTCAAGCTCTGTTTTTATTGGCTGGTTACAAACTCTGTTTTTATTGGCTGGAAAATGGCGGGTCACCTTTTCTTTTTAGAAATGCTTATTTACCACCTGGAGAAGCAAGGGGACAATATTTTTTTTTTTTTTTTTCAGAGATTACCTGGCTAACATCAGTCTGTCAGGAGGTAGTGACAGAGTGAAGAAATATGTTCATAAAAAAAGCTACATACTGCAGCTTTAAATGTGGAATTAGAAAGCTAAAATTATCATAGAAACAGCTCAATAGTAGCAGAAACGCTATAAGCTATATATTACAAAAGAGGGGTTCATCATATCTGGCTCGTTTTACCTTGAATTCAGCAGGCGTGGTGTTCTTGTATTCTCCGTCTTTATGCATCTTCATGAAGTGTTCCTTCAGTTTTGCCGGCGCGAGACTAGAGTTACTCAGCTTCGTGTTGCATATCATGCAGATCGGACGCTGACTTCCATCCTGTTCCGTGACACAAGTGAATCCATGTTGGACATATTTGTCCAACCACTTTCTCTTTTTGCCCGACATATTTACCGTAGTAACAGCCATTGACTAATGCGCGCGTTATATTTCTGCATCGGCACTGAATCTGCAGCAGTCACCAGTGTTGCCAGATTGAGCGGTTCACCGCGATTTTCCTTCTGACTTTTGCGGGTAGAGAGTGCTTTGGGCGGGTGGGACTCTATTTGGCAACAACTTTAAATCCTGGGCAGAGGCTCCGCTGAACCCCTGAGACCGGTTCACCGAACCCAGGTTAAGAACCAGTGCACTAGACTGAGGAACAGCTTCTACCCTGAGGCTGTTAGACTCATGAATAAATAAATAATAAGAATAATCACTGTGATCGACAGACCGGTACAGCGCCCGCTTCACTGCGGATGCTGCACCTATCCGCCTATCGATCTCACGCTCCAGTTTTCCCTCATTCGTGAACAAGACCCCGAGATACTTAAACTCCTCCACTTGGGGCAGGACCTCCTCCCCGACCTGGAGAAGGCATGCTACCCTTTTCCGGCTCAAGACCATGGCCTCGGATTTGGAGGAACTGATCCTCATCCCGGCCGTATCACATTCAGCTGCAAACCGCTCCAGCAAAAGCTGTAGATCACGACCTGATGAAGCCAATAGGACCACATCATCTGCAAAAAACAGAAGCGATTCTAAGGCCACCAAAACGGATCCTCTCAACACCTTGACTGCGCCTGTCGTGGTGAAGAGAGAGCTGAGTCGAAAGGCAAAGCTCTCACTTTACCGATCGATCTATGCTCCCACCCTCATCTATGGTCATGAGCTTTGGGTTGTGACCGAAAGAACGAGATCTCGGATACAAGCGGCTGAAATGAGTTTTCTCCGCAGGGTGTCTGGACTCTCCCTTAGAGATAGGGTGAGAAGCTCAGTCATCCGGGAGGGACTCTGAGGAGCCAGTTGAGGTGGCTCAGGCATCTGGTTAGGATGCTTCCTGGACGCCTCCCTGGTGAGGTGTTCCGGGCATTTCCAACCGGGAAGAGGCCCAGAGGAAGACCCAGGACGCGCTGGAGGGACTATGTTTCTCGGCTGGCCTGGGAACGCCTTGGGATTCCCCCAGAGGAGCTGCTCCAAGTGGCTGGGGAGAGGGAAGTCTGGGCCTCCCTACTTATGCTGCTACCCCCGCGACCCGACCCCGGATAAGTGGAAGACAATGGATGGATGGATGGATGAATCACTGCGAAATATCACATCATGCTGATGCTGATCTGTTTTCTTGTTGCTGTGTTCATCTGTGACCATCTGCTCATAAAGACTCATGTTTGTGCTGCTGTTTATAATGATGTTTTTCTATTACTCTAGGACTTAGTGTATTTCTAGTTGGATGTTTTTCTTAGTTCATATCCTAGATGTTATTACTGTTTTTCTCTTACATTTTGTTGTTGGATGTAACTGGGACCCTGTGTACATAATCTCATTTCATCACATGTACTACATGCGGTGCAAATGACAATAAAGACTCTCTGACTCTGACGTTTGCACTGGGCCAGGGGTAATTTAAAATGGAGTGTGGCAAAATGGAACACGGTTCTGTGTCAGATGAGTCACGATTTGAAGTTCTTTATGGAACACTGGGACGCCATGTCATCCGGACCAGAGAGGACAAGGATAGCCCAAGTTGTTATCAACGCTCCGTTCAGAAGCCTGCATCACTGATGGTATGGGGTTGCATGAGCGCTTGTGGCATGGGCAGCTTGCATGTCTGGAAAGGCACCATTAATGCAGAGAACTATGTTCAGGTTCTAGAACAACATATGCTCCATCTAGACGTCATCTCTTTCAGGGAAGACCCTGCATTTTTCAACAAGATAATGCCAGACCACATTCTGCAGCAATCACAACATCATGGCTACGTAGGAGAAGGATCCGGTACTGAAATGTCCAGCCTGCAGTCCAGATCTTTCACCTATAGAGAACATTTGGTGCATCATAAAGAGGAAGGTGCAACAAAGAAGGCCCAAGACGATTGAACAGTTAGAGGCCTGTATTAGACATGAATGTAGAGCATTCCTATTTCTAAACTTGAGAAACTGGTCTCCTCTGTCCCCAGACGTCTGTTGAGTGTTGTAAGAAGAAGGGGGGATGCCACACAGTGGTAAAAATGGACTTGTCCCAACTTTTTTGGGATTTGTTGACGCCATGAAATTTTGAAACATATTTTTCCCTTAAAATGATACATTCTCTCAATTTAAACTTTTGATCTGTGATGTGTGTTCTATTCTGAATAAAATATTAGATGTTGGCACCTCCACATCATTACATTCAGTTTTTATTCACAATTTTTTTAGTGTCCCAACCTTTTTGGAATTCGGTTTGTAGAAAAGAGAGCCTTGACGTCCTTTTCTGGGACACCACCAAGTCATGGGTTCAGGTATGTTGATGACACATGGCTAAAATGAAATCTACAGACACTGTACTTGTCTGTATGAGAGAAGGTTAATCTTCTCTTGGCGGTACGAATTCTGCTAACACAAAACGTGTAACTACTTAAAACTTTTAAGTAGTTACTTTCACCCAGTCTCTTTTTCATCACATGCTTCCAAAAGTCAACAATTATGTTTGTATTCTGCATCTGTCTGTTAGCAAAATATCTTATGAACAACTGAACAGATTTTGATTAAACTTTCAATAAATAATCACTGAATAGCTCTCTACGACTGGTTGACTTTTAAAGTACATCCTCAAGATGGCTGCCACAGCTAACTGAACTTAAACAACACAAAATTGACTACAACTCAGTCAATTTGACAAATAATTGAGATAAAATTTGGTGTGGTAGTAGCTGAGACTCATTCCCAAAGCATATTCAAAGGACTATTAGAATGCATAAGATCTTTCTTTAAAATTATAAAGTTATTTATTTGGAATCAATGGTGTTGGTCTGTTAGCAAAATATCTCATGACCCGCTGGACAGATTTAGAAAAATCTTTCAAGAAATAATAAACGGATGTTTCTTTACTGATGATTAACTTTTGGATACATTTGAATTGAAGATGGCTGCAGCAGGCAATTGAAATAAGTCAACTCAAAAATGGTTATAATTCAGTTAATTTTACAGATATGGAGTTAAGTGATTGTTTGTTTAAAGTTATTACAGACCAGTACAGTGTATACAAATATATCCATGCATGTCCAAAAAGGCAACTTGAGGTAAGTTTTATTAATGTTGGATAAGTTTCTAAGTTACAATTAAATCCTGCTAACACAAAACATGTTTTTTATTCCTTGCTTTAAGTGGATATTAGTGATTCAATAGCTATTCTGCTTTTGAACCTCATAATTCACCATATTAAAGTTTTGAAGTTAAAATCCATAACCTTTTTGTGTTGTCAATTCAAAGCTATTAATTCTTTAGCTGTATTCATCATTTTGGATCACTTATACTTATCACTTCAAGCAGTCCTGCTTCCCAGGAGGACCGAGAGTCCTTTGACAGCAAGCTGGATCCAGGTGACAGATCACTGTGGCCAGATTCCTCTGATTCGCTGCAGGAGATCCTTCCTGGCCCACAGCATCAACAACTCTTGAATGAAACCAGGATGATGAGCTATGACAACACTTAATTTCCCTTTGGCACTAATAAAATATTTTTTAATTGAACAGAATATTTACCAATAATAATAATAAACTTCACAAAATTGTACTTTGAATACATGAGTTTTTTTAATTGTAAATGACATCAGAATGTACAAAGTAATACAAAAAGAAAAAAACAGAGACATATTTTTTATATTTTTCTACAGAACAGTAGGTTTGGCACTGAAGGTGACCAGAAGCTTAACGTCACAGTCTGAATCTATTCTTAAAAAAATAAAATCTAAAACCTAATTTAAAAAATAAAATAAAATCTAAAACCTAATAATAAAAAAAAAACTAGATCTAAAAGGATTATTGAGCAGCATGGTAAGACAAAATGACTCCTCGTGGATTGATAGAGTTCACTCAGATAAATATTGGCAGGTTCTTCTTGAGGAATATGAGCATTTCTGCTCTCTCTGCNGGACCAACCAGTTTGCTGTAGCCAAGATGGTTTCTGGGGGCTTGTCCCTCGTCGACTCCTCCCAGGCAGGCAGACATGTCCAAAGTGGTTCAAGACAAGAAAGTTAATTCTCAATAGTCCAGGTATCAAATCCGCTCATTCTCAATCAGTTCATCTGGACAGTTTCTTTTTAGTAGAAACGTTTCACCCTCACTCCAGAGGGCTTCGTCAGTCAGAGTAGTCCAAAGCAAACTGAAGCTACCCCACCAAGTAAACAACTTAAGTGGACCAACCAGTTTGCTGTAGCCAAGATGGTTTCTGGGGGCTTGTCCCTCGTCGACTCCTCCCAGGCAGGCAGACATGTCCAAAGTGGTTCAAGACAAGAAAGTTAATTCTCAATAGTCCAGGTATCAAATCCGCTCATTCTCAATCAGTTCATCTGGACAGTTTCTTTTTAGTGAAACGACGAAGCCCTCTGGAGTGAGGGTGAAACGTTTCTACTAAAAAGAAACTGTCCAGATGAACTGATTGAGAATGAGCGGATTTGATACCTGGACTATTGAGAATTAACTTTCTTAACTCGCATTATAGTTTTGGCAAGTGTTTTACATAGGATGCCATTCCTGACACAACCCTCACCATTCACCCGGGCTTGGGACCGGCACAAGAGATACACTGGCTTGTGCTCCCTAGTGGCTGGCTTTTTTAACCTTAATAAAAACCTTAATAAAATTATAATTTCTTACTTTGAGCAGGTCAAGCCTGTCTCCGTCTTTTAGCATGTTAGCTCCTTGCATGACGAGCTCCGCAGCTTCGTGCTGCTCCACGCGGTCCAAACTGTTTACAGGAAGGACTGTTAGCTTGTTAACTCCATACATTTGGAGTCAGAAAAAGAGTTAATAACTTACTGAAAGCCGTTTCTCCGCGGTGTCCGTCCATCCAAAACAAGCCGTTAGCGTTAGCCCCGCCATTAGCTGCGCCCGTTAGCGTTCCCGTTAGCCCATCCAAAAGGCTGTCTGCGCTGTTTCTCCGCGTTTTAGCATGTTAGCTCGGTGTCCATCTGACATCTAACCCCCAATTTACACTACATGCGTTCCGGCTCCGGTCCGCTCCGGTCCGACCTCCGCAGCAAATACGCACCCATTATAATCAATAATGCACGGCGGCGAGCTGACGGCAGTCCGTCAAAATTAGAACAGATCCTATTTCTGCCGGACGCCGGAGCTGTGCCGGAGTCAACTTTTAAAGATTACGTCGCACCAACAGGAAAAGGAACGAGCACAACATCCGTATTTACAAAATAAAATCACCACGGGCGGACTAATCCTAGCTCTATACGGATTTATTTGTACAAAAATGCTGTCAAACTATCATTTATGACTACAATCAAACAGCGAGGCAGTCTCTACTGTTGTTCTCCTTCTTCCACCGAATGAATTGTTTTGTTCTGACTTCCTTATTTATCACTTGATTTATCGCGCAATCTCGCAATTCCCGCGCATGCGTCTCGGAGCGGCGCATCCAGGCGTAGCAGAGGTAGTGTAGACTGGACTTGAAACGCTCAGCTGCGACCTGCGGAGCGGGGCAGAGCCGGAACGCATGTAGTGTAAATTTGGCGTTAGGCTGCCAAGCGGACATCAGGGCGAGCTCCTGGCCGCAGATGGCCTCTCCGCCGCCCGTCGGCTTGTTGGGGTCCGCGTTAGCGTCTTAGCTCAGCCATTAGCTGCGCGTTAGCGTTAGCCCATCCCATGAGCTGGTGGTGTCGGCCGGCATGGTGGGAGCGATCGGCGGCTGCTGCTCCGGGCCTGAGAAGTCCACAGAGTTCACCGAGCGTTTCCAGCTCATATATCCTTATGAGGCAACCTCTTATCGGACACACGGTAGCTGTCGAGGCTGGAACTAACCTTAAAATGGCGGACACAGCGGCATTTCCGGAAACTGCAGGAAACCGCACAAATATGCTTAAAATTTACAATTTTTATATTTTAAAACAACCACAGCCGCAACAAAGTGCTGTACACATGAAATCAAGAACATTTAAACACACACACACACAAAAAACTTTTAATTTTTTTTTACTTCATATTTTTATTAATTATGATGCGTTTGTACCTCCGAATTGCCGTAAGTCGAGGACTCCCTGTATTTTTCCAAACACTGAACCCTGAGGAACTCCATGGCTAAGTTTGGTGTAAGAAGAAGATTCATTATTTATATTTACAAACTGGAATCCATCAGGTAAATAAAAAATAAATAAATTGAAGTGGTAATTCAAGTGTTTGGAAGTGGGGTTTTGCAGCAGATATGTGATAATATCTTACCTGCTGCAGATAGTTTTTTGAACCACCTCAGTTTAAAGAAACAGAGCCGTTGGCTCATTATTCTGATTCTCATAACGAGCTAAAGACAAGTTTAAGGGAAACCCAGATCAAAGTGGACTGCTGCCATCTCGAAACAAGTCTAATCTGAAAAATGTTATAGCGAACATGCTAACGCCCCGTTTGAACTTTGAACTTTAACATCACAATCAGTTTTGCATTACCGGTACATGTTTATTTGCATAGCACTTTATGGTTATTTGCAAGCCTAGACAGTTGCAGCAGCTAGCTGTAGCACTTCCAGTGCAGCTTAGATCACTTTCTGCTGGAATAACCATGGAATGTAAAAAGGCCAGTGATTTATGAACCACTAAAAAACTTTTAGGATCAGTTATATATTTTTTTAGCCTTTAGCTCATCAGTTGGGTCAAATTTAAAGATTCTAACGGTTAATAAAGAATTGACAAAGCCCAACTTCTAAAGTGGCCAGACTATATCACTTTAATGAAGACGATTCATTGTGTAAAGGTCCTGTTGTTGTTTGTCGTCTCCTTCAGGAATAATAAATACACACGGAGCCCAGTCCCATGATCCTCTGCGGTGTGACGAACACTTCCTCTCTTCCCATGGCGGCCCCACCGCTGACAGTTACATGGAATATGGTGTGTAATAAAACCAGCAACACAGTAACGACTGAGAGCTTCAGCTTTATTGATTTATTTTAAAATGTATTATTATTATTAATGCTGAGTCAGCATCTTCAGCGCCTGTTTGTTTTCCTCTCGCAGATGACCTTCCAGATCTACAGGAGGTTCAAGAAGAACCAGCAACTCTGTCCGTGTACAAGGTGGAGGTCGGCGTGTCGCACCAGGAGCGTCACAATCACACACAGACACACAGGCCCCCGCCTCCAGACACACTGTGGCTCACACAGCTGGCACACATCGCCACCGGGCCTCAGAGCCCACTGCTGCAGGACCCTGCTCACAGCAGGTGGGTGGTCTTTGTACACCTCATGCCAGCATATAACAACAGGTACCAACAAAAACCTGATCATTTCACTTACTATTGAGCGGCGCCCAATAAATTTAAAATAAAATAAAATTACATGTATAGGCCACACTTGTCTACAAGATGTGATATCTACACTGAAATATTTATTTTTACTTTTAATTAAATACTTTAGCATGGAAGCAAACAGCTACTGAGATGTGCAGCTCTTGTTGTAGATCCAGAATCTACCACCAGGTGGCGTTTTATAGACATTATTTAACTGCTCAACATTCAAGGCCGAGATACACTGAAGCAGACTCCGTATACGCGCGTATACGCGCATATTTTGTGCGTATGTTTTTGCTGCTATACTTCAAGAAACTATCAGCTTTCAAACGCTCTCGTTCTCCTTGTTGTAATATGAGCAGCAGCACACGGAAGGGACTCAACTGAGCTCGCTGATTGGTCACTTTGACACGCCTACTGAAATGATTGACAGATTTCAGTCAGCTCAAAGTGAAACCTATCATGAGCAGCTCGCTGAAGACCGCTGCGGTGTTCTGATGCGGTGTTTCTACTATATATGTTATAAAAAGTTCTCTCAGAAATAAAAATAATAACAGGGAGTGCTTTTCCTGCAGCACACAGCCCACCAGGGAATATATAAAACATCGCGCACCCAGGTAGGACCTGAATTCATTCATTTCATTCATCGAGTGAACGGAGGAAGAAGCGGTTACTTGACTTTAGGCAAAAAAACAAAAGAAAAGGCCCGATCAGCGATAAAGAAGGGGAATTTATTTCATTTGTGTAACATACAAAACAGTCCGGCGCCGGGGAAGTTTAGGTCAGACACCGCGCATCGCGTATGCGCATCGCGTATGCGTAGTAAAAAAATACTTTTGCGCGTACTTGCCCTGAGGGGCTACGCGGGGCTACGCTTTTGCCACAGCGTACGTACGCTGCGTATAGGCGTATCGTGAGGACGCTCGAGTGTATCTCGCCCTTCAGGTTAAACCCCACAGGTCTTCATGGCAACTACCTCCTCACTCATGGTTACTCTACTGAATGGTTTAACACAAACTAACACATAATGAACACATGAACTAGGCCAAAAGAACAGACTAATCACTAAAAGTACAATGCATTGGAAGCTAAGAGAAATGATTAACAATGAACATAAATTTTACCAATATAGGTAGTCCTCTGGTTACGACGGCCTCGACTTACGACGTTTCGTGGTTACGAACGCCCTCCCATTGAAAATCATTGTTCGAGTTACGCGGTTTATGCGCCTTTACACCAAAAAATACGGTATCGAAACTCAGCGTAAATTTACAGGAGGGAGGGTGGAGAGTACTGTAGCTTGAAGCACTCAGTGGAAACTTACAGCAGACCTCATTGTTTGGACAGACAGACCGGAGCAGAGGAGGTTAGGAGGGGCTAATATGCTAACAGACTATACTGTAAAACTCTGGACCGCTGGACCGCACGTGAAAAAGTACAGGAGACCTTATTGTTTGGAGCGGAGGTTTACGAGGCAGAGAGGCTACAGTTGAGCAATGAGCTAACATGCTAACAGACCTTGCTGTAAATGCTGTGGACCGCGTGAAGCTGCAGGAAGCTGCAGAGCTCGGAGGTGCATGAGCTAACATGCTAACAGACCTTACTGTAAAACTCTGGACCGCTGGACCGCGCGTGGAAAAGTACGTACAGGAGACCTTATTGTTTGGAGCGGAGGTTTACGAGGCAGAGAGGCTACAGTTGAGCAATGAGCTAACATGCTAACAGACCTTGCTGTAAATGCTGTGGACCGTGTGAAGCTGCAGGAAGCTGCAGAGCTCGGAGGTGCATGAGCTAACATGCTAACAGACCTTACTGTAAAACTCTGGACCGCTGGGCCGCGCGTGGAAAAGTACGTACAGGAGACCTTATTGTTTGGAGCGGAGGTATACGAGGCAGAGAGGCTACAGCTGAGCAACGAGCTAACATGCTAACAGACCTTACCGTAAACAGTTTGGACCGCGTGAAGCTGCAGGAAGCTGCAGAGCTCGGAGGTACACGAGCTAACATGCCAACAGATGGAGGAAGAATTCACCTGCTCCCAGTAAGAAATTAACGTTTTTCCCTTCATTATGGCTCCAAATGTACTGTATGTGTTTTTTGATAATTATGTAGGGTACTGTGTTAGGATAGGCTAAGCGCTTGGTAACTGTACAGTACCGTACATGTAGGTGTATATGGGGCGGCCAGTGTGTATGTGTTTTTCAACTTGCGTCGAAATCTGTGTTACAAACGGGCGTAGGAACGGAACTCGTTTGTAAGTCGGGGACTACCTGTAATCCCACCCTGAGGCCATGTGCCCGGCTGTCAACCGCAGCAGAGTACTACAATATGTACCGGTAACACAAGTTCGTACAGTAAATGTTTTTTTCTGAACAATGCTGGTAACACAGCTGGTAAAAAATAATACTGTAACCTACCAGGAAGTCATTGATCGCCATCCTCATCCTCCTTCACACCACACCCCCCTCCCTGGAGGCACAACGCAGTGGATCAATGAAACAAAATTTCACAAGTCCACTGTGACCTGTTTGGTAATTTCATTGGTCAGATTTAAAAAAAAGTTTTTACCTTTATTGAGTCATGAGGATCCACCCCCCAAGAGAGACGTATGGGCAGCTCTGTGAGCGCCCGGACATGACAAGGCTAAATGTTTTGGCACCATGAAGCTCGTTAGCCTGTCAAAAAAAAAATTCTCCATAAATTAGCCGCAGCATTGTTTAAGCCGTGGTGTTCAAAGCTTGTGGAAAAAAGTAGCAGCTTATAGTCTGGGAATTATGGTGAACAGGTGTTTAACTGCTGACACTGTGAATTAAAACAGATCTGGAAACATGCAAAAGGTGGGGGATGTTAATGTCAGAGTGTTCCTGAACGTTTCTGTTAGCAAAATATGACCTGTGCTGGCAAGATGAGTCACAATGAGGAGTTTTCAAGGTTGAGTTGTATTTATTTATTTATTTAGACCAAAATCTCCCATATCAATGGCTTGTTGACATTTAGCAACTTAGTTATCACCTGGCAACAAGCTGGTTTTGTTGGTAAGAGTTCTGGTTTGAAAACCGTTTTTATAGTCCTGGAGTGATGTCATCACTGGTTGTTATTTAAAAAGGTAAATAGTGTCACCTACCTTTGTCTCAGGTGAAGGAGTTTAGGTGTTCACGAGCGATGGGAGGATGGAGTGGGAGATCAGAGCCTCGCCCTCAGTAATGAGGGCGTTGCTTCGGTCAGTCACAGTGAAGAAAGAGTTGAGTTGAAAAGTAAAGGTCTCCATTTACTGGTCTGTCTACGCCGCAGCCCTCACCTGTGATCATGAGGACAGACCCAGATCTCACTGGAGGGTTTATGTATCTTCTCTGACCTGGGGACACCTCAGGGCCCCCCAGGAGGAGCTGGAGTCTCTCAGACCTGCTACCTCCTTGACCCCACTACAGATAAGCAGTAACAGATGGAGATATTTAAAAAGGGAAATCCCCGAACTTCACAATAGCACCCAACATTATATGAAGGGATTTCCCAGCGCTGCAGCAGAAGTGTCATCTTTAAGAAAGAATTGCTGTCAGAAAATACAGGTAGTCCTCTACGTACGACGGTCTCGAGTTACAACGTTTTGCGCTTACGACGCATCTCCCATAAAAAAATAAATAAATATACTGTATATATATATTTTGAAAAGCTGAGTTACGCAGTTTCCGGTTTTACGTATTAAACGTAGCTGCGGTGGAATTCTGCCCTGTACTCTCTAAAAAAGCTAAGTCTGGTCCTCTGGACATTCAAAAAACAAAACAAAACTGTACTGTGAACCCTGTTTTACGTCATAAATGGAACAGAATACGGCAGATGGACCGAGCTGGACAGCGGTTTTATGTCGTAAACGCAATAGAGAATACAGAGGAGGCTTCACCACAGCATCCCAGTAGGAAATTACCGTAAACACCGGAGGAAAATACGCTCCGGTGTTTAATACGCTTTGTCAAATTATTAACAATAAACAAGAAAAAATTGTACACAATACGCCTCAGTGTTTAATACGCGTCAGCTTTGTCCTGATCAAGATGGCGGCGACAGAAGCAAGCCAGTACGAAGAACTTCACAAGGAAACACGGTAAAAACAATTATTTTTTTGCGAGAAAAAATATATTTCTTAGCTGACTTTATAGAAGACGTGCTCCTGAGTTTAACGAAATGTTCAAATCAGCTGGATTAAAAAAAAAAGTTTGCCGATTTTTATGCAGGCGCAAGGCGGGTCAGACCGGACGCTTTCTTTAAATTTAGCTAAATAAACGCTTAAAAAATATATTTCTTAGCTGACTTAATAGTAGACGTACTCCTGAGTTTAACGAAATGTTCAAATCAGCTGGATTTAAAAAAAAAGTTCGCTGATTTTTATGCAGGCGCCAGGCGGGTCAAACCGGACGCTTTGTTTCTTTAAATTTAGCTAAATAAACGCTTAAAAATATATTTCTTACCTCACTATAGCAGACGGGCTCCTGAGCTGAACCAAATGTGAAATCAGCTGGATTTAAAAATCCGCGGTGTGGTTTATGAGTGGTATCTTGCAAACAAAAACAGCTACATCCACAGCAGGGAGCGGGCAGCGACAGAGTCATCAGTCCGACCAAAGGAGGCTTTTTTCGGACACAGCAAGTAGAAACTTCTGGAAGTGGCCCCTCTTCCTCTTCGCTCTCTGAGTCCTCTGCTGGCTGCTGCCTACAGCGCCCGTATAGCGGCCGAAACTGGTACTGCACCATTTTTGCCAAAAATGAAAAACGAAGAATCAGAGCGAAAAATGAGTCTAAAAATATGGGAAAAAATCCATAAATAATACTCTTCGGTGTTTAATACGCTGGACATTCAAATGAGCAAAAATACAGCGTATAATACAACGGTTTTTACGGTAACTCTTTTTTTCACTTCATTATGGCTCTCAAATGTATGTGTTTTTGATAATTATGTAGGGTACTGTGTTAGGATAGGCTAAGTGCTTGGTAAAATACAGTACTGTACGTATAAGGTGCAGTTTGGATGTATGTTCCGACTTACGTCAATTTGGTTTACGCCGCCGCGTAGGAACGGATCTCCTTCGTAAGTCGAGGACTACCTGTAATCTTGAAACGTTCATTGTTTTTATTTTTCATTAATATTTTCCAGATTTTCAGGCGTTTTAGTCAGAATCCATCCATCCATCCATTTTCTTCCGCTTATCCGGGGTCGGGTCGCGGGGGTAGCAGCCTAAGTAGGGAGGCCCAGACTTCCCTCTCCCCAGCCACTTGGAGCAGCTCCTCTGGGGGAATCCCAAGGCGTTCCCAGGCCAGCCGAGAAACATAGTCCCTCCAGCGTGTCCTGGGTCTTCCTCTGGGTCTCCTCCCGGTGGGACATGCCCGGAACACCTCACCAGGGAGGCGTCCAGGAGGCATCCTAACCAGATGCCCGAGCCACCTCAACTGGCTCCTCTTGATGTGGAGAAGTCACACAGTTTTAGTCAGAATATATATTTCAAGTCCAAGTCCAAACACTGCTGGTTGTTTTTAATTTGTTCCAAACACTTTGACCCTCCAGAATCCAGCTGTTTTTCTTCGCAGAACATTTGGTGTAGTAAATCAAATGTTCCTTTGAGCCACTCGAGTGATTCTCTGATGAACCACCGCTCCTCTCACCTGCTGTTTGTGTGTTTTAGCTTCTCTTCAGTCAGCGCCCCGAGCAGCAGCAGGAGCGACCTCCACTCCTACGCTCGGCCTCCTCCTGCGCTCCCCAGCAGCTCCACGTCTCCCGCCCGAGCTCCTGGCAGGGAGCGCCGACACAGCAGGGTACAGCTCAGACTGTTTCGATGCTTTAAAACCCGTTCCTCTTCAGGCTTTGTGTTTGTGATCCTGGTGTTCGGTTGTTGTTTGCAGACGAGCAGTGAGTGCGGTTCTGCCGTCTCAACGAGGTCGTCTCTGTCCGACGATGAGGACATGGGCTGGAGTTTCTCCTGGCCTCCTACAGCCTGGAACTGCTTCCTCAAAGGTAGAAACCTTCAGGTTCAGACAAGGATTGAGTGAAAGGAAAAACATGGAAGAATGTTTCTTTGTAGACCAGCTTTTAACTTGTTTAACATTTAATTGACTTATTTTGACACTTTGATTAAAGTATTTCTTCTTCTTAAAGTGTAGCTGACCCCACCGTCCAGAGATAGCCCCGCCCTAGCCCAGGATTTGAAAAATGCAGGAAAATGGGCGTGTCAACAGACACCGCCTAAAGGAGGGGGAGGCGGGTGGTGGGTGAGCGAGGAGGTGTGGCCAGGACGAGAGACTGTCATTGTTTCTGAATGTTAAAATTACATTACAAGTAGTCCCCGACTTACGAGCGAGTTCCGTTCCTGCGAGTTGCTCGTAACACGAAAATTCGTAAGTTGGAACACGAAGCACATGTTCTCGTAAGTCCGGATTTTCGCTCGTAAGTTGGAACATTTATGCTAGCGCTACTACAAACACTCGTTTTTCATCAAAAACGTTCATATTAGTTCATAAACATGGTCGGAAACGTGTTTCCAAACGGTTAGCTAACACACTTTCATCTAAAAACACAAAAAAGTGCTGTATTTTTTACAAATTTACTTCTCTTTCGCCAGCTCGTAAGTCCGGGCGCTCGTAGGTCAGAGCGCTCGTAAGTCGGGGACTACCTGTAGTAATACACCACTTAAAACAAGCAACACAAAGTATTATTATGTAGATGTATATATCTATTCTCACCCCGAGAAACAAAAGGGTTAAAAAAAGGAAAGAAAGAAATATACCGTGACCGGGAATCAAACCCCAGTCCTTTGGGTGCCAAACGAGTTCGTTACCTCTCAACCAACCTGGCAATTATGCAAGAGCAGTCCTTCATAGTATAAAAAACAAATACAACCACCTACTTTTAGAACACTGGAGTTTTGATTAGATTTTGATGAGTATTCTTAAAATAAATAAGTTACTAATCTGAAAAGTATATCAATCAGTGGTGCTTGTATGTTACACAGACTGTCGCACCGCGAGAGTATGTGTGTGCGCGCGGACAGAAAGGAGGAAGACAGAGACGATCTCTGCAAGGGGAGTGGCTATGGTTGAACCTCTTTTATACTCAGGCAGGACGATGTGACGTCACAACTGAGCATTTGAACTAATAGTAAAATTACGTGTAATTCACCAGTTCAACCCATAGGACTACCGTAAACACGTTTTTAGACCAAATATTGCCGATTTAAACAAATACGAACAATTACATGAAAATTAACACAGACATAGTGCTATGAAACCTTTTGAACACATTCTAGGGAGTTTATCAGCTAAAAAAAGTTAAATTTGCATTTTGTTCCTTTTTAAAACCAGTTACATGTAGATGCAACGTTTCTTTGGTTGAACAAACTGTTTGAGTTTGTGTGTGTTTAAAGGGACTTTAAGAGTTTCATTTTTCTAGTTTATAGACACATCTGGAGTCTTGTCTTCTTGAAAATCCTATTTATTTTTATGTGTTTTTGTCAAAACATTATGGGTAGCCAGGGGAAGAGGGT
>JBBPBX010028756.1:5712-36329 GCA_038048925.1 Garcialebias charrua | reverse complement strand
TCTTTTGTTGGTCTCTGAAGAAAGGAGGAAGACGTATTTATATTCCCACCGTTCCGTCTTCCACGAGGCGGCCACAGCTGGGCGACACATGGAGTCAGCTGCCAGCCTGTAACACACACCAACACACACTTCTGAACCCTCCAGCCTGTAACACACACACCAACACACACTTCTGAACCCTCCAGCCTGTGCAGCGCTCGTTTTGCTGTTGGAGGAGGGGGTGCAGTCTCACACTTGTACAAACAATAGAAAACCTGCAGAAATGGCTCTCCTTGCTGAAGCACAGGTCCACGTGCACGGCAGGAGAAAGTAGGTCAAGTGGGCTTTATTTGGAGACGTTTGGTCGTTTCCTTCTTTTACGGCCTTCGTGCTCTTTAGAGGTGGAAACGTTTGAAGCCTGCTCAGGTCAACGTCGGGTCGTCGTTGGTTTGAAGTTGGTTTGAAGTTGCACGTCTGCAGAACGTTGAGCGTTTGGGAATCTTTGCCTCTCGTGACTTTTATTTGGCTCGTTTGCGTCATGGTTTGTTCCCAGCTTGAGTCACATAAGAACATTTTTTATTACTTGAAACCTGCTTTCATTTTGATTAGGGCTGTGTAATATCGATTTTGCGATATATATCGATTTTTTTTCTTTCCTAGAATCAAATCGATATCCATCCGCAAGTATCGTAACATCCAACTGTCACCCTGCTCACTCACTGCTTGCTTCGCCAGGAGAGTGATTAGGTCATCCAGCCACTAGTGTCGCTGTAGAGCATTTATGCCAAGTTACCCGCCTAGTAGATACTTGATTTACACAGAAGAAGTGCGGGCAGTGTAATGGCGGCGAATATCGTTCCCGCACCCTCTTGCTTTAAAGCAGATGTGTGGGTGCACTTTGGCTTCAAAAAGAAGAAGGATAGCGACTTTATGGATAAAACTCTAGCGGTCTGCATAGTTGGTGCTTTTAATCAGTTTTCAGTTAAATTAATTCAATCCAAGTCTATAACAGTCACAAAATGTCACCAAAATCACTCTGTCCCTCTAAAATCTTTCAGAAAATCGCAAAAGTGTATTGAATTGTATCGTTTGCTGAATATCGCAATATATATCGTATCGTGAGCAGAATATCGTGCATCGTATCGTGAGATTATTGTATCACTACAGCCCTATTTTTGATGCTGTTTTTACTTTTCATGTTTATAATTGAGTGTTTGATTCTTACATGGGATTGAACGTCACATCAGCCCATTTTTCACGTCTTAATCAAATCATCTACTTTCACTAAGCGCCCTGGGACAGGACAACGTGTCTTTATTGAGTCATCAGATTCCTGTGGTCTGCTGTGGCTTCAACGTAGTTTGGAGCAGAAAGGAGTTGTATGAAAATGTGATGGTATGGTTGAGACTTTTCTTGTGTTTATAGTAACGGCACGAGACACTTTGTGGGACAAACGTCTTGCAGGAAACGTCAATTATCTCCCGCAGTGAAATGCGAATGGTTTTAATGTCGGACCACCTCTAAAGTAGCGCTTTGTGACCGTGAAGGCCACATCCTGACCCAACCCAGCCAGGAAAGTGATTTTCCTAATTTGCAAATTGCTGTAATTTTATTTTGTTCTTAATGCAGCAAAAAACACAGGAATCCAAGCGGCTGTGACTCAAACAGGAAAACTTTAGGTCCTGCATTTATTCCACAGTAAATAATGTGTACTTGAACATTGGAGCTAGAAGTCACCACCTTCTACTCCTTGGTGTTTCCATCACAGCTCAGTTTTTGTACCAAGTGACTCAACGAGGAAAGTTTCTCCTTTTTAAGAGCTGGAAACACATGAACTCGTGCTTCATTAGACTCTCTCAGAAGTTCCACATTGTTGTTAATTTTGAGGAATAACTTTGACGTTGAATGCTAAATCAACAAAAATGAATAAACTCTCACTTTATCCTGCATGCTGATTATAAATACATTCAACAGAAGTGATGGGGATAACTCGGGAGCACAAACAAAACCATAATGAAAAGTAAAAGCAATTAAGGTGCACAGACCTTCATGTCAGAGTTTTAGAGAAAGACTGAACGTAACTTGGAGTTTCTTTGGTCCAACCTCAGAACAAACATCATGCTTAATCTGATGCTTTGTTCCAAAATGTTACATCCAAAGTTTGTGCTGTAAAATACTGTAATTTCCGCCTGATAGATCGCACCTTTCTATAGGTGGCTTTGTCCAATTATTGGCAAAAATTGGAAAAATCCATAAACAGATTGCACCTTTATTTAGGTTGCATCTATTATGCATCACCGCTACGCGACGCGTCAGCGCCTCATTTGCCCTGCTGAAAATGGCGGCCACAGAAGCGAGCGAGCACGGAAGGACTTTACAAGATTAACACGGTAAAAACAATTATTTGTTTGCTAAAAATTATAGCTGACATTATAGCACAAGGGTTCCTGAGCTTAACCGTTTCTTAATAAATTCACGAAATGGTCAAATCAGCTGGATTTAAATTGTTTCGCTTTGACGTCTTCCAAACGGTCGCGTGCACTGCGAAAATAAATTATAAATAAATCGAATTTTATCTCAAATGTCTCATACAGGTCACAGTTTGTAAATGAAACACAAATAATTACTTTCTGTAAGCTGAAAGAAAATCAGCCGAGTGGTTTACGAGCTATTTAGACAAATAGTAGCAGGAAAATAACCCGAAGCTAACGCAACACGTTTACGTCTATAAAACATCATATTTTATCTCAAATGTCTCATATAGGTCACAGTTTGTAAATGAAACCCAAATAATTACATTCTGTAAATTTGAAAAAAATCTGTCCTGTGGATCATGAGTTATTTATTGAATAGTATCCGTTTAGGTAGCTACTGCTAACAACAAACAACATGCTAAAAGATCGATTTTTTTTTTTAAATCTCAAACATCTCATAAAGCTAGTCAGTTGTAAATGTCCATACAGTGATTACATTCTGTAAGTTTGATAAAAATCTGTCCTGTGGTTCTTGACTTATCTTGCTAGCAAACGGCTAACAAAACACAGCTAACAGTAGTTCATACCTCCAGAGCAGGAGGCCGGGCAGCGACAGAGTCAGTCCAACCAGAGGAGGCTACCTTCGGACACATGAGGTGGGAACGATCGGTGTACCCTAGCGGCCGAAAGTGGTACTGCACCATTTTTTGCCAAAATGAAAAACGGTCATATCTGAGCCAAAAATTGGTCTAAAAATATGGGGGAAAATCCATAAACAGGTCTCACCTCTCTATAGGTCGCAGGGCATGCAAATTAGGCAAAAAACTGTGACCTATAGTCCAGAAAATACGGTAATCTCAGCTTCTACCACTTTATCTGTAAAACTGACATAGCCACGGTTCAGTGGTTCATGGGATATTTTGCTAACAGACGAACCAGGTTGACTATCTCCTCGTAGCACTTGGAGTTTGTTTGTGAATGTCTCCGCTTCACTCTCACCAGATCTTAGTGCAACGTTTGCAAAAGTGGCTGAACCTTCTGGTGGCTGCAGCCGCCATTTTGAATCGGGTCGCTCTGAAAGTTTATCACGTGCAGAGCTACATCCAGTGATTACTTATTAAAGTGTGTCATGTTGTCAACGAGCTATTTTGCTAACGTACACTGGCAAAAACATTATCTCCCTGCCGTTCTCTGGCAGGGGATTAACATAGATCCAAAATTACTAGATCAGTTTTCAAACATTACAGCTTTTGTTGACTTTGCAGAAGCAGTAAGAAACTGCACAAATATAAAAAAAAAAGAAAGAAGAAGAATGTCAGTAATGAACAAAAACAGCTCCTTTTTAGTAACAAAACCAACACTTTTCATGTTTTTGGGCCATGGAGGTCGATGTAACATCGTCCGACCATCGCAGCAAACAAACCCGTTTGACTGTTTTGTGCGGACGCCGCCTGTTTGAATCGGAGGACAAAGCTTGGAAGCCGCCCCGTCAGCACATCTGAGATTACAGCTCCGTTTGTTCTTCTGAACATCAGTTATGGTGCGTGCTGCTGCCGTCGTTCTGCCTCCTGCTACCTGCTCTGAAGCCTAACCGGAAAAATGAAGCTCGTTTCTAAACATTTCAAACATCTGGGGTTTGACTGAACCGTGCAAATAAATCAAAATGGCCGCCACATAAATACAAATCTTCCCACTGAAAGTCAGGAAGTGATGAACAAAACCCGAGTCCAGACGAGTTAGAAGCCGTTTGCTCCTAAAGGAAGTCTGTTCTGAACACATCCAGGATCCGTGTGTTTATGTTCCAGCTGGACACGGAAGAGTCTCGTTTCATGTGGCTGCCTCGAAACAGGAAACCCCGAGTCTCCTCCGTCGTTTGAAGCAGGGCCAGCGTCCAGGTGCCAGCACTAAATAATCAGCCGAACTGGTCTTTAGCTGAAAGAGAAATGGATGAGTAAAAGGTCAGAGTCTGCAGGTGGCCGGACTCCGCCGAGTCCTGGATCAGCAAAACCGCCTGCGTAAAAAAGTTTTTCTTTGGCTTCATCAAAGGCAGAAGTCGAAGGTAGAAAGTTGGAAGTTTATTGTCCTGAAGCTGAGTCAGGTCCTCTGGACAGATTCTTTGTTGTCAGTAGGCCTGTCGCGATAATAAATCAATGAATCGCAGGCTAAATGAAAATTATCGACCTCATGTTCATTTATCGGCTTGATCGTTTCTTCGTGTCTCTCTTTCTACTGAAGACACTGGATGACAAAAGGCTCAACTCTGCCCTTCACTGACCCCTCCCTTTCTCTTTTTTTCTTTAAAATCTGTTTAATCATCTAAAATTGTGTTTTTGGATTGGCAAAAGCAGCTCAGCTGAGAAGCTAAGCTAACAGGTTGACCTTTTTGAAAAAAAAACGCCATCTTGTCGAAGTTCCAAAATTCACGGTTGAAACCCGTACCTTTGTCTAAAAAGTTGTTTTTCTCTGAAAAAAGAAGACGAGACCTTGTTTACTGATAATTTTTTTAAAGCTTTGTGTGACTAATGCTATTCTAAAGAGCTCAAACCACACCGAGCATCTGTCATTTTGAGAACCGAAAAAAGGAGAGACAGCCCATGTCGCATCAAGGGGTCTCTCTCCCATTTTTCTTAAAGAGACACGCTGCTCGCTCCCTCACTATCCATCCTTCAGTTCAAACAATCTTATACTGACATCAGTGGTCAAAAAAAAGGTACTACACAATTTTTTTAACCAACATTTCTTCTTAAATTTTATAATAATTACTAATTTTTTGTCAAATTTCCAACAATCTTATCGTTTATTGCAATAATTTTTCGCCCAGCAAGATTTGTTATCGTGACAGGCCTAGTTGTTAACAATGAAGAATTTGTTTGTGTGAAACTTTATTTACATTTTTGTTTGTTTTTTTGATAGCTTGCTTTACACAACACAAGGATCACTTCATGTTAACTAACGACCGTTGTCACATCTTTAAATCGTCTCCACCGTTTAAGTTGCTGTCATCACTTTCTTCTCATTTAAAATGCTAATGAAGCAGACATGAACCCCGAGATTAGACTGGTGATGCTAAAGATGTAAAAGACAAAAGTATCTTCAAGGAAGCTGAACATCAACAGTTGCATGATTGCAAACCACCATTTACAAGATGTTCATTGTTTGGGTTTACATCCCGGACGAGCCCCCAATGTGACAGAGCACAGCAGTGGGTAATGATTTTTTTTATTTTGGTGACAATTAAGCTTTGTTAATGGGCAAACAGGATGGATGTTCATGACCTCTGTCTAATCTTCAGTGTTTGACAGTAAAATGAGTTGGAAAGATATGAGCCGTAAATCAGCTGTTTTTATTTTATTTTTAGCTAACATGCACAGTTTGTCCTGAGGTTCTTTTCAAAGAGTGAAGTTTTTGATGTAAAACACCTGTTTTCTCATTCAGCCTCGGCTCAAACTCACCCGCCTCCTTCAAATATTCAGGGGGCGTTAAAGCATCCAGCATGTCTCCAGAAAACCCTCAGCTGAACACTTGTTTGTTTCTGATTCATCGCTCGTTGTCTGTTTGATGATTTTCAGTCTGTAATTAAACACTTTGGTTAGCTTTGTGTGCTCGCCGTCTCCGGCACGGGTCCGAACCATGTTCCTGTTAGTTCATGTGTTGTTTATTCTCACGCTCTCAGCTTCTCACCAACATTTTCCTTAAAAAGCTTCTTCAGCTTGTTTTTAATGCGTCAACAAGCAATAAATATAGTTTTACACGTTCTTAAGCCTATCAATTAGCCTTTGTCCAATTCTGCCATTATTCTGCGTTTCATTTATAACCCAACAGAAAACAAGGATTAGTCATAATTATGAAAACAACATGCAAGCTGTGAATCAGCAGATCTGAGCGAGTTACCAGAACATGATAATGGAGACTGTTGAGGGCACAGTGACTCAAAATGTTCAGGAAGTTCAGGGAAACAAAAGCGTGTTGTCGGATGTTATCAGAAAGCTTGGGTGAGTAAATGTGTCAGGGATCTGTGCTCCAAACTATTTTATTGTCCACTGCCATGAAATGTGGTCAATCATTGCCTGTGCTTGTATGTTAGCAAAATATACCATCCACCCACTGGACAGATTTGAGTGAAACTCCCAGAAAGTACGAACCTTTGAGTCAACCCAATCCAAGATGGCCGCCACAGCTAATCTATCTTTGCAAATGCAGAAATGGTTGTTACTTGGAGAATTTTACAAGCACTGAGCTAAACTTTGGTGTGTTATCAGCTGAGAGTCGCCCCCCAGCCCATACGTTGAGCTCTAACCGATCACAAAGGTGCAAGGTGGCCTTCTCGTTTGTGTAAATATGAATTTATGATATCGATCTCTCTGTAATGAACAAATTCTACTTCAGTGGCTGAGTTATGATTATTAAATGGCAATTAAATCAATGAAACTGTGAATAAGTGTATTCGAATGGACAAAAAGCATCACCCTCATCTTCCTCCCTCACATCTATCACACAGGTGATGTGCAAATGACCAGCTTTCAATATCGTTCAGACTCATTTGCAGTTTTTCAAAACTTCTCCGTCCTGACAGAAGGTGCTTTTGAACACAAGGACTTCCTGTGGGTGTAATTACCGTTGGTCTCACTACATGAAGCCACGCGCAGCTTTCACTCTGCACAGGCTGTGATTGTGTTCATCTGCGACGTACAAAAAGTGAAAGAAAGCATCTCAGTATTTAAGAAATGTGGCATAATACACAGGATTTTACCAGTTTTGTTCCACGACTGGCATTTACAGCGAGCGTGCTGTAGACCCCGGCTGCGGACGATGCCTTTGGCGCATGGCTCTCGTCCAACAGCTTAGAAAGTCTCATCCCAACTTTCCAACAGACTTCAACAGAACTGAACGTTCACGGAAGTGAACGCTTTTAAAGAGGGCTTGACTTCAGAGTACTCACTCCTTCCTATTGGTTCCTCAACCAGGAAGTAGGAGGAGTTTAGTTGAGGTTATTAGAAGTCAGGAGAGGTTGGTGTTTAGAAGAAGGGAGCAGAAATGAGGATTAGAACAGGCACCAGTTTAATGATTAAAACTGATTAACTGTCTTAACTTCTAAACAAATACTGAAAGATCATTTTGACCTGTCACTTGGAATAAACAGAGTCACTTTGATTATCAACATAATAAAATTAATGATGATACTACAAAACAGAAGGTTATTCCTTTTGATTATTTGAATTGGAACGAAATAAAAAGTTTCTTGGTGAGATAATTTGTGTCCTGGATTCAAATTAATGGGATAAACAGTGTCCACTGTAGGGGTGGGTGATATGGCTCAAAAATTATATTGTGATATTTCAGAGCATTATCACGATAACGATACATTTTGTGATATAACAAAAAAACTGAAATCAAATGTATTTATTCGACAAAATTAACTTAACATGTTGCTTTGCAGTATTATATAAAATTTTAAAAAAACAAGGGGTAATTTTACTGAAATTACTTTATTTAGTAAAGTATTCAGTCTCCAAGTATAAAAATAAAAAAATATCTGTTATTTAGATTGAAAAAGTCTGCACAAAATATAGATCAACAAAATCCACCACAAAAACTAAAGTGCAGGTGTAGTTTCCTAAAACAACTAAATAAAATGAAGCTTAAGATCTGTTGGGTATAAATGAAACCTACAAGAAAATATATGTTGCCTTTAAATGAGCTGTAACTTCCAGAACTTGTAACAAGGTGATCAGCTGACCCTGAAGCTTGTTGGTGTTTCATCTATTCATGCAGGAATGATTCATTTATCTGACTGATCTGTCTCTGATCACCTGCCTCTTGGTCTGAGCCGCGCGTGTTTGTACCGACAGTTTACAGCAGGGGGGAGAGAAGCTGAGACGCGAGGGATATGCAGCACCGGCTGCTCAGAACGGGTGGGGGTAGACATGAGCTGTCACTCTGTATGCAGTTTAGAGACGTGCGTTGTTTTTAGCATTTTAGCTAGCGTTACACCAATACAGACTGGTGGAGGTGAGGTGCGCAGTTCGGTTTGGTCGTTTGAAGCGCTCGGTTGTTAAAGGGACGGGGCGCCCTCATGAAATTAGCATATCATGATATAACTTTTTTGCCCGGGCAAGCTTTTTTTTACCGGTATTACCGGGAACGATATGATATGGCCCAGCCCTAGTCCACTGTCTTCTCTTGAAGGTTTTCCAAGAAAAAGTGTCTCACGGACAGTTTCAGAGAAACAAGGTGTACCACTGAGAGTTTTCAGAGACAAAGGTGTACCACCACTACAGTTGCTTCAGTAGTTGTTCACCAGTGTCTGCTGCCTTATGGACAAGACCTCCACCTTTAGACTGGACTGCATGGGTGGAGCTGTGGGTCTTTGGTTTAGGTTTTACAGCAGAGGTAGAAAGAAGATGACAGTCTTTCAGACGAAGGAACAGATTAGTCCCTAAAGAAGAGCACATTGCAGCAGATTGAGGAGTTCAATCACTTCTGCTCACCTGTGCAGGTATGGTTCTGTACCGACCAAAGGGTCAGTGTGTAAGACGTTCCCTCGTTGTTTGAATTATGTTGCAGTGATTATCTTGATGCATAAAGTCTTACTGTGACTGTGTTGGTGTTGGAATAATGATAAAACATTCTCCCCCCACCGGCGGGGCAGGTTCTGTCACCAAACTCCAGATTCATCCAGAAACACTCGAGTGGAACATGTTGAGACAAACAAACGGCCGCCAGCAGATTCATGGATGATTGAGCAACTTGTTAGAAGGAGGGATCACACTGAAGGAAAGGTTCAAAGTTGCCAGAGCCCGTGTGGGTTTTGACGAGGCGCTCTGCCAGAGGGACCCTCAGAGGTTCAGCCACCGTGAAATACTTTAACGCTCCGTTCACTCTGGGTTCAACGGAACATGTCGGAGTGGAGAGTCGTGGAGTGACTGTTGGACGTGGTGTCTCCAGACTACCTGTTGGACGGGATCACCTGCAGAGCGCAGGAGGTGAGCTGTGGTTTGAAACTTCTGCCTGCTCAGGTGTGGAGTTAAATCTTTCCCGTGTCTTTTGGTCAAAAATAAAAAGCTAATATCCAAACGGCCTTCAGGCTGAAGCAGCACTCATTTCCACTTTCTGACCACGGACCTGAACCTGACTGGACCTCGCCTCAGAAGATGTTCTCCCCCTTAATAAAACACAACTACCGTATTTTCCGATCTATAAGTCGCACCTTTTTGCCTAATTTGCATGGCCTGTGACTAATAGAGAGGTGATAAGTGTTTATGGATTTTCCCCATATTTTTAGACCAATTTTTGGCTCAGATATGACCGTTTTTCATTTTGGCAAAAAAAGGTGCAGTACCACTTTTGTCCGCTAGGGTACACCGACCGTTCCCACCTCATGTGTCTGACGGCAGGCTCCTCTGGTTGGACTGACTCTGTCGCTGCCCGGCCTCCTGCTCTGGAGGCATGAACTACTGTTAGCTCAGTGTTTGTTAGCAACAGGTACTCTTTATCTACGTAAATAACTCATGAACTACAGAACAGATTTTTATCAAACTTACAGAAAGTAATTTCATCATGGACATTTACAAACTGTTACCTGTAGGAGACATTTGAGCTAAAATTCGATTTATTTATAATTTATTTTCGCAGCCCACGCGGCGGTTTGGAAGACGTCAAAGCGAAACAATTCAAATCCATCAGATTTGACCATTACGTGAATTTATTAAGGAATGGTTAAGCTCCGGAACACTTGTGCTATAATGTCAGCTAACAAATATATTTTTTAAGCGTTTATTTTGCAAAATTTTTAAGAAAATGCTGCGGTCCCACCCGTGCGGGTGCTTGTAGCGAAACAATTTTTTTTTAATCCAGCTGATTTGACAATTGCGTTCATTTATTAAGGAAAAGTTAAGCTAAGACACATCTTTGCTATAAGTTTTAGCAAACAAATAATTGTTTTTACCGTGTTAATCTTGTAAAGTCCTTCTGTGCTCGCTCGTGGCCGCCATTTTCCGCAGGGCAAATGAGGCGCTGACGCGTCGCGTAGCGGTGACGCATAATAGATGCGACTTAAATAGAGGTGCGACATGTTTATGCATTTTTCCAATTTATTGCCAATAATTGGACAAAGCGACGTATAGAAAGGTGAGACTTATCAGGCGGAAAATACGGTAATTTAACCACGGCACATTTTCATGGGCATAAATCACACGTTTCTGCTCTTCAGCGGTTTCAGCGACACATTATTAATTTTGGGACTTCTTTGACAGTTTTCTTTATCTTCTCATGCTGAATACTTTGAGGCTGAGCGTCCGTCACTGATCTCAGCTCCGCACGTGACGACTAGCTGAAACTGGAACATTTCAGCTAAACCATCTCCCAGTGACACACCAGCCGACAGTTTGTGTTTCATAATAAAAACTTGAAACCTCGTGAAGTTCATAACGTGAACGTAATGTGAGAGAATAAAATACAGTTTGATGGAACATCTCAACCAAACTTTTATCAGAAGTGTGGACAGCTGTGGACAGATGTTTCTCCAAGTTCAGACTTTGAGGCCAAACGGAAGCTTTGCTGTGGAACTTCAAATTAAGAGCCTTTCCTGTCTACGTATTTGAATGAAAACGCTGAAATGTTCCCACGTTAATAACTAAAATAGATTTAATGATGTTTCTTGTTTAATAAATAGTTTAACAGGAACGATGAGCAGCTCAGACAGATCTCACATGTAAACACGTCCACGTTACATCACGTGCACGAGGCCGGTTCTTCTCGGCTCATGATACTACAGTAGTGTGTTTACACCCCCCCACACACACAAACAGTTTGATCGTTGTCCAACCAAGTGAGACTCCAGGTCTTTGTGGACTCGGCTGCGAGCTCGTGGATCCACCCTGCAGCTGCTCCGACACAGACGTGCCTTTTAATTATCTGACAGCAGCTGAAGTTCGGCTCCCAAACCTCCTGAAGTTTGTGGAGCTCAGCGTGGGAACGGCTTTCAGAAAGACGTTTCTGTCGTTTAGCTGAGCGGACCTTTTAGCTGCTTGCAGCCAAAGCGAGCCGGAGCTCTTCGGCTGCCTGGACGCCTCTCGTTCGCGTCTCGTTGTGTGAACCGTTGACGAGCGACGCTGACGGGAGGACGACGATCCGTGGACGAGCAGCTGCTCCTCGTCATCACCTGGGCTCACACCTCCGTCGTCATGTGACCCCGCCCCCTCCTGACAGTTCCTTTGTTAATCATGTCCACCAGGTGCTCTGTGTTGTCAGCAGCTGTTAGCTTCTGTTGTCGTCTGATGTTGAAGTTCCTCAGGAAGATCACTTTCAAATCTCAAAAAGTCCTAAACTAAAACAGTTTTATGTTATTTAGGCTTCTAGCAGCTGTTTTTTATTTCTGCTTCCTTTTGAATCTCCAGCGTGAGTTTTTTTTTAAGCCAGAATCTGTAGACAAGGTCTTGACAGAACAAGGCCAAACGTTTTACGAGACGTTGTATGTTTCGTCAGATTGCTGTCCTTCCTGAGAAGCTTCCAGGGAGCTCTTTTAGTTGAAAACTTCAGCGTGGAGTTCCAAACTTTAAACTCAGAGAAGGCTCTGCTCTGGTTATGCAGCTAAATCCTCCTGCACATGGAGGTGGACACCAGTTCAGAAAAGGCTGTTAACATCCCTCCCCTCCAGTCCCTCCTGAGGGTCATTAGAGTCTGGCTTTGGTCATGTACCGTATTTTCCGGTCTATAAATAGAGAGGTGAGACTTGTTTATAGATTTTTTCCCATGTTTTTAGACCATTTTTTGGCTCAGATATGACCGTTTTTCATTTTGGCAAAAAATGGTGCAGTACCACTTTTGTCCACTAGGGTACACTGACCGTTCCCACCTCATGTGTCAACCTCCTCTGGATGGACTCACTCTGTCGCAGCCTGGCCTCCTGCTCTGGAGGTAACTACTGTTAGCTCAGTGTTTGTTAGCTAAAACGGTTACTATTTATCTAAATAACTCATGAACTACAGGACAGATTTTTATGAAACTTACATGAAGTAATTACTTGGTGTTCATTTACAAACTGTTAGCTGTTGGAGTTGTTTGAGCTAAAATTCGATTTATTTATACAGTAATTTATTTTCGCAGCGCGCGCGACCGTTTGGAAGACGTCAAAGTGAAAGAATTTAAATCCAGCAGATTTGACCATTTCTTGAATTTATTAAGGAACGGTTAAGCTAAGACACATCTTTGCTATAATTTTCAGCAGACAAATAATTGTTTTTACCGTGTTAATCTTGTTAAAAGTCCTTCCGTGCATGCTTTTGTGGCCGCCATTTTCAGCAGGGCAAATGAGGCGCTGACGCGTCGCGTAGCGGTGACACATAATAGATGCGACTTAAATAAAGGTGCAACATGTTTATGGATTTTTCCAATTTATTGCCAACAATTGCAGCACGGTGGCACAACTGGTAGAGTTGCTGCCTCTCAGCGAGCAGGTCCCCGGTTCAAATCCCGGTCCGAGGGCCTTTCTGGGTGGAGTTTGCATGTTCTCTCCGTGCATGCGTGGGTTTCCTCCCACAGTCCAAAAACATGCATGTTAGGCTGATTGGTAACTCTAAATTGACCCTGGGTGTGAGTGTGAGAGTGGATGGTTGTTTGGTGTGAGTGAGACAGGTCCCTCTTGTAAATGAGTCCCCGTGGCTCAACGAGGCTAGCCTGTATAAATAAAGGTTGAATGAATGAAAATTGGACAAAGTGACTTATAGAAAGGTGCGAGTTATCAGGTGGAAAATACAGGTAATCCCCGACTTACGAGTGAGTTCCGTTACTACGACTATCTCGTACGACGAAAATCTCGTAAATCGGGGACTACCTGTATATACCTATATACCGCCCGAGCCGCCACTGATACACGTACATGTGCGGTAATGCCTATCCTAACACTTTAAAACATTTTAAAAGAATATACAGTACATAAAAATTTTATTTCTTACTTTGAGCTGCAAATTCTGTCGTCTGTTTGCCTGTTAGCTCCGCTGTTAGCTCCGCTGCGTTACGTCCGAGCTCCGTAGCTTGCTGCAGCACCACGCAGTTTAAACTATTTACAGGAAGGACTGTTAGTATCTCAACTTCATACATTTGGAGCCAGAAAAAGTTTTAATAACTTACCGAAAGCCGTCTGCGCGCGCCGCCATTAGCTGCACCTGTTAGCATGTTAGCCCCACCAAATCTGCAGCTGCTGTTGGGCATTAGCTGCACCTGTTAGCTTAGCCCCTCCAAAAAGGCTCTTGGCTTTGTTTCTCCAAGTTAGCTCGGTGCCCCCCGCCAGGCAGACATCGCGGCGAGCTCCAGGTACCTCTGATCGCACAAAGCCGGCTGTCGGCTGGAGCCACGAGGCTAATGTTAGCTCGTTGCTAATCCGGTCCGGCTGGCTGTCTGTTGCTTCACGCAGCCAACAGTGTCGTTTTCCTTCGTCCATCCGTCCTCCACAAAACCACCGTTCAGCTCCAGATCATGTATCCAAGCGCAGGAACCTCTGATTGGATTCGGACAAAGTGTGAAATGGAGGTCACCGCCGGCTGGCAGGAGCCGCCCGAGACCTTAGTAAAATGGAGGCCGATTCCCAGAAACGGACGGAAGTTGTGCAATTATGAATAAAAATTATTATTTTTATAATTATTATTATTTATAAAGCCTTTAAAACAACCACAGCTGCAACAGAGTGCTGTACACACGAATTTAAGAACATAAATATATATATATATATATATATATTTTTTTTTTTCTTCATATTTTTATTAAATATGATAACCTCGTAAATCCGGAACCTCGTAGGTCGACCCCTCGTAAGTCAGGGATTACCTGTACGGTACATGAAGGTGTGCATTAAATGATGGGGTGCTTTACCCAACAGCAGCATTTTTTTACTGGAAGTGCATCAATAAACAGATAAAATGCAACCAGTCAGATGTTCTTTTCCATTAAAGGCTTTAGTTCAGGTAAAGCTCAGCGCCTCATCAGTAATGTGGGTCAGCAGTTGACGGTCTGTGTTGGGGTCTCATGTTTAAAGTTTTCAATCAGACTCAGACGCCAGTGAGATCTTTATGACGTATTTATGACGCAGACATCAGTCAACACAACCTCGCTGTGTTCGAGTCATGTGACCTTTCTGAAAAAACTACGTTGAATCAGAACTTTGTTGTGCTCTGAAGGTCGGGCTCTGTCGTCCACAACGTCTGGTTCTCTGTTTGTGATCGGGCCACACAGTTTCAGTTTGGAGCGTCGTCAGAGTTCAAGGCTGCAGCCGAGCAAAGAGGCAACATGGAGAAGTTAGAGCCAACCTGGTCCAGGATCATCCAGAGCTCATGCTTTTTCTTCTGTCCTCCTGATATTTGGTCAATTCTAACGTTTATTATTCAAAGTGCAAAAGATCTGCACGCTCTGATGAACAGGCACGCAAACACAAAGCTCTGACCATAAACTGTAAAACAACGCGTCAACGTTCATGCTCAAAATAATCCAGGAAAAAAATCCAACAAAGTTCATTCAGGTCATCTGGACGGTTTCTTTTTTGTTGAGACGTTTCGTCTTTCATCCAAAGGACTTCATCAGTTGTTGAAGGCAAGTGGCACACTGGTTGCTCCATTATGGGAGTGTGCTGCTTGTGGGGTTGAGTTTGTTTGTGGCTCCTTGGATTGATGAAGTCCTTTGGATGAAGGACGAAACGTCTCAACAACAAAAAAAACCAACTGTCCAGAGGACCTGACTGTAAACCAGCTCTTTCTGTGGACATTTAATCAGAACAGTCTGTGATACAAACACCAGTGTGACACAAGAAATGTGATTTTATTAAATCTAAATGAGTATTTTTCATTAAAATACCAGATTGTTTATTTTTCATTTCTGTACCCTCTGTAACCACAGTCAAACATCAGTTACCGTATTTTCCGCTCTATAAGTCGCACCTTTTTGCCTAATTTGAATGCCCTGCGACTTATTGAGCAGTGCGACATGTTTATGGATTTTTCCCCATATTTTTTTAGACCAGTTTTTGGCTCAGATATGACCGTTTTTCAGTTTGGCACAAAATGGTGCAGTACCACTTTTGCCCGCTAGGGTACATCGACTGTTCCCACCTCATGTGTCCGACGGCAGCCTCCTCTGGCTGGACGCACTCTGTCGCAGCCCGGCCTCCTGCTCTGGAGGTATGATGAACTACTGTTAGCTGTGTTTGTTAGCAATATAGGTAAAGAACCACAGGACAGATTTTGATCAAACTTACAGAAGATAATTATTTACTAGATGGACATTTACAACTGATAAGCTTTAGGAGATGTTTGAGATAAAATTCGATGTTTTAGCTTCGTAGATGTGTTAGTTTATAGCTCCGTATTTACCATAAACGGGTACTATTTATCTAAATAACTCATGAACCACACGACAGATTTTGATCAAACTTACAGAAAGTACTTATTTGGTGGACATTTACAATCTGTTAGTTGTGATGTTTAGAGCTAAAATTCGATTTAGTTATAATTCATTTTCGCAGCGCGCGCGACGGTTTGGAAGACGTCAAAGCGAAACAATTTAAATCCAGCAGATTTGACCATTTCATTAATTTATTAATGGTTAAGCTCAGAAACACTTTTGCTATAATGTCAGCAAACAAATATATATTTTTAAGCGTTTATCTTGCTAAATTTTAAAGAAAATGCTGCGGTCCCACCCGTGTGGGTGCTCGTAGCGAAACTACTTTTTAAATCCAGCTGATTTGACAATTATGTGCATTTATTAAGGAAAAGTTCAGCTAAGACACATCTTTGCTATAATTTTCAGCAAACAAATAATTGTTTTTACCGTGTTAATCTTGTTAAAGTCCTTCCGTGTGGCAGCCATTTGCAGCAGGGCAAACCACCGGCCCACATTTCGGGTCGTCAGCGGTGACGCATAATAGATGCGACTTATAGAGAGGTGCGACACGTTTATCGATTTTTCCAATTTATTGCCAATAATTGGACAATGGGATTTATAGAGCGGTGTGAATTTTAGAGCGGAAAATACGGTAGATTAAATCCTAATCTGCTGCAATCCAACATACAGTGAACCTCAGCTGTTTCCCTAAAATAAAGGTAAATTCTTAAAAATGTAATTTTCTCTTTATATTCAGGTGCAGTTGACACAGCTGGCTTGAGTTTATTTATCCAGATGTTTCTTTACATTCACACAGGAGTTGAGTCGTGGCAGAGAAGAATAAATAAACTGAATTTTTCCCAACTCGGTAAGAAACAAAACCACAAACTTTCTCTAAACGTTCACCGTCTCTCAGCGGAGGCTAAATATGTTGGGACCACAGAACATCTGAGCTCACGATGACGTGATCCGCGGTAAAAAAAACGGTGAAGAACGAGAGGAGGCGAGCTCGTTGTGGTTCGTGGCTGCAGGGATCTGCTTCTTTCTCCTCTCGTTTCGGCTGCTTCTTATTTTAGCTGCTAGTTGAGTCTCCAGGAGTTTCTGCAGAATCATCTGTAGTGAATCTCTGACCGCTCCTGAATCTGTCCCTGTTTGAAGAAAGTTTGGAGGATTTAACTGAAGTCATGAGACGTGTCCAGATGCTGAGGTGTATGATTCACCATCACTTTTAGTTTCTGGAAGGTTCAAGGTCCTGGATGATCTTTTATCAGCTCGATTAGATTAATGTGATCCGGCGCCGCGTTGACACATCGCCTGAGGCCGGCAGCGTTGTTAGTTTTTCATTTTCCTTATCAGTTGTAAAATAGTTAATAAACAGTTTAAAGTTAGAAGTGTTTAGCTCTGAGTTAGGAGTCGTGGGTCTGCTGAGCCGAGCCGAGTCGTCCTCGTGCTGCTTCAACCTGGATCTGCTGGTCTGTCCACAGAAACACACAAACACGTTCTTTAAACACCGTGTGCTGTGACCAACTTCATTAAGCCTCAGATTGTAGGAGTCGCTTTACATTCTGCAGCGCTTACAGGTGAAGCATGGCAGCGGTGGTTTGGTGGTTTGGTGGTTTGGGTAGAGTCATCAGCACCTTCCTCAACCTCCGACACGAGTCTGTGTTGATGAGCTCATGTTGGGAAGTCAAAAAGGCGTTCAATACAAGATCAACTGGACTTTATTTGTTGCAAAAGACGTTTCGACCCCTATCCAGGGGGCTTTTTCAATTCACTGAAACCAACATGTGAGCGTGTGGAGTTATAACAGTCTAAAGAAATCACGCACCATCATGGGGGTGTGAAGGAAGCTGTTTATGTTAAGAGAGAAAAACCTTCTCTTAACAGAGGAGGAGGTCTGAGATTTCAACTTTCCAAGACTTATAACTCAGTTTTGGGGCTGATTCCCAAACGTTTTACACCGGATGGGAGCAGAGGTGTCTTGTCTGTGAATTAGACTAACAAAGTTGTTTGAGAAACCTCTGTTGTTGGGCTGTGAGGTGTTTTTTGCCAATCTACATACAATTATGTGTCTTCTGTCAGAGACCTCAAGGGAACCCCCTACTGTTAAGGTGTGATCTGTCAATTTACATGTACTGTATGTGTTACCTCAGCTTGCAATTTACATATGATGGTGCGTGATTTCTTTAGACTGTTATAACTCCACACGCTCACATTTTTGGTTTCAGTGAATTGAAAAAGCCCCCTGGATAGGGGTCGAAATGTCTTTTGCAACAAATAAAGTCCAGTTGATCTTGTATTGAACGCCTTTTTGATTTTATCATGTCCTGGACGACTGAGAATCTTCACCAGCACATGTGGGGAAGAGTAAACGAGACAAATCCACGGAAATAACGACGCTGGCAGGAGACGTGACGGAGACGTCAGCTGGAGTTTGGCTGGCTCGTGAGTCATTCCTCGTTTGCATGTAAACACAAACATGTAAAAATGTAAACACAAAACATGGGGGAAAAAACACGTAAACACAAAACATGTAAACACAAACATGAAAACATGTATACACAAACACAAACATGTAAACACAAACGTGAAAAAATAAACTTGTAAATGCATAAACATAAAAACATGTAAACACGTAAACACAAACATGAAAATGCAAACACATAACATGTTTTCATTTTTACATGTTTTCATGTTTATGTGTTTGCATTTTCATGTTTGTGTTTACGTGTTTACATGTTTTTATGTTTATGCATTTACAAGTTTATTTTTTCATGTTTGTGTTTACATGTTTGTGTTTGTGTATACATGTTTTCATGTTTGTGTTTACATGTTTATGTGTTTACGTGTTTACATGTTTGTGTTTACGTGTTTTCATGTTTATGTGTTTACATGTTTTTTATGTTGATGCATTTACATGTTTATGTGTTTACATGTTTTCATTTTTACATGTTTTCATGTTTAACACATAAACATGTAAATGCATAAACATAAAAAACATGTAAACACATAAACATGTAAACATGAAAAGATATAAACATGCTACCACATAAACATGTAAACATGAAAACATATAAACATGCAAACACATAAACATGAAAACATGTAAAAATGAAAACATTTAAACACATACATGTAAACACATAAACATGTAAACACAAACATAAAAACATGTATACACATAAATGAAAACATGTAAATACAAACATGAAAAATAAACATGTAAATGCATAAACATAAAAAACATGTAAACACATGAACATGAAAACATGGAAACACAAACATGTAAACACCTAAACATGTAAACTTATAAACATGAAAACATGTAAACACAAACATGTAAACACATAAACATGTAAATGCATAAACATAAAAAACATGTAAACACATAAACATGAAAACATGTAAACACATTAACATGAAAACATGTAAACACATAAACATGAAAACATGTAAACACATAAACATGTAAACACATAAACATGAAAACATGTAAACACATAAACATGAAAACATGTAAACACATAAACATGAAAACACAAACATGTAAACACAAACATGAAAACATGTACACACATCAACACAAAAATGAAAACATGTAAACACAAACATGAAAAAATAATCATGTAAATGCATAAACATAAAAAAACATGTAAACACATGAACATGTAAACACAAACATGAAAACATGGAAACACAAACATGTAAACACCTAAACATGTAAACTTATAAAAATGAAAACATGTAAAAACAAACGTGAAAAAATAAACATGTAAATGCATGAACATAAAAAAACATGTAAACACAAACATGTAAACACATAAACATGAAAACATATAAACACATAAACATGAAAACATGTAAACACATAAACATGAAAACACAAACATGTAAACACAAACATGAAAACATGTACACACATCAACACAAACATGAAAACATGTAAACACAAACATGAAAAAATAATCATGTAAACGCATAAACACAAACATATAAACACATAAACGCAAACATGTAAACACATACCGGTAAATATGAAAAAATAAACATGTGAACACTTAAACCTAAAAAATAAACATGTAAACACAAACACATAAACGTAAAAACATGTAAACGCATAAAGATGGAAACACAAACATGAAAACTTGTAAATACATAAACATGTAAACACAAACATGTAAACAAAAACATGTACACATATAAACATGAAAACACGTCAACATGAAAACATGTCAACATGTAAACACATAAACATGAAAACAAGTAAACATGTACATGAAAAACATGTAAACACATAAACATGTAAACATGTGCAGTTGTTCTGTAAACAACTCCTAAAACCACCTCCTTCAAAGATGGCTGCAGCTCAGACAAACCAAACGATCCTGGTCGTGGAGTCAGTGGAGGAGGCAGCGTCTGATTGGCTCGTCTGGTGGAGGTGGCAACGTCTGATTGGCTCGTCTGGTGGAGGTGGCAGCGTCTGATTGGCTCGTCTGGTGGAGGTGGCAGCGTCTGATTGGCTCGTCTGGTGGAGGTGGCAGCGTCTGATTGGCTCGTCTGGTGGAGGTGGCAGCGTCTGATTGGCTCGTCTGGTGGAGGTGGCAGCGTCTGATTGGCTCGTCTGGTGGAGGTGGCAGCGTCTGATTGGCTCGTCTGGTGGAGGTGGCAGCGTCTGATTGGCTCGTCTGGTGGAGGTGGCAGCGTCTGATTGGCTCGTCTGGTGGAGGTGGCAGCGTCTGATTGGCTCGTCTGGTGGAGGTGGCAGCGTCTGATTGGCTCGTCTGGTGGAGGTGGCAGCGTCTGATTGGCTCGTCTGGTGGAGGTGGCAGCGTCTGATTGGCTCGTCTGGTGGAGGTGGCAGCGTCTGATTGGCTCGTCTGGTGGAGGTGGCAGCGTCTGATTGGCTCGTCTGGTGGAGGTGGCAGCGTCTGATTGGCTCGTCTGGTGGAGGTGGCAGCGTGCTGATTGGCTCGTTGTGGTGGCTCGTCTGGTGGAGGTGGCAGCGTGTGATTGGCTCGTCTGGTGGAGGTGGCAGCGTCTGATTGGCTCATCTGGTGGAGGTGGCAGCGTGTGATTGGCTCGTCTGCGTCACAGTTGGTCTGCGTGCACCTAGAAAACATTTCGAGCTGACCTCACTGAACTTTGTTATATTTTTCTACCTGGATTGTTGAGCATGCACCAGATGTTTCCAGCTGCAGGTTCGTCCCCACGCTCCTCTCTCCCACCGCGGCTCCTCCCTGCAGACACAACACACCCTGGGAACGCCAACAGAGGATTTAACGCTTTTAAACCCAGATATTCCAGATGTTTATTGTGTTTTGTGAAGCAGAATCTTTTTAATAACACGTTGCGAACACTTCTTGACGTCCCAGCAGCTTCAGGAGGCGTCGGCCTCAGAAATAAGTCCACATGAGCTGCAGCATGTTTGAATAAAACACAAGTTATTAAAGAAAACTGAGAGGGAGGATGTGGCTGCAGGAGCTCTGCCACACACGTGGTTTTCATTTAGCCGTGCACAAACATACACATTGTGCAGAAAAGTTTGAATTCTGTTCACTTGGTGTTTCCACAAAGTGATTTGGATTTATTTTAGTTTTTCTGCATCAGGGATCTGCAGAAAACACAAACATTTTCTAATAATAGGTTTCATTGCTTTGACGCACAGATCTTTACTCAGACGTGCACTTAATTCACGTTAAAGTGGAAAAGGCGTCGTCGGCCTCAGAAGAGACGAGGCCTCGGCGGACGGAGTGCCACGTGGCACCGCTCCGAGCCGTCACAGCCACAGAACGTCTCATTAAGGTGCATTCAAGCCTGGAAATTCAATAAAGACGAGGTGAAGTGAAGGCAGCGCCTCCTCCGATGGACGGTGGTGCTTTCACTGCTCGGCTTTTCAGATTCTTACGCTAATTTAGATGAACGTTAAATATTTCACCCCGAGCGTCGGGGGAAAGTTACTGAATGAAAGTCAAAAGTTAATAAACTAAAGTTTGAATAAAAACTACGTGAAGATGGTTTCAGATTATAAAACAGTTAGTTGAACATTACAGGGATGTCAGAGCTGCTGGAGTCATTTTAATGTTGAACCTTTTAGGACGACAATAAAAGTTGCTTCACCTTCAATGTTGTTGCATGAAACCAGAGTTATCGCAGAAACGTCCCAGCAGCTGTCCACACCTGGGAGAGAACTGATCCAAACACAGAAAACTTCACACCTGTGGAGGTGCAGAGGTTAACAAACTGGTTTGTGAGAACCCGGAGCGGCACGGTGGCTCAGCTGGCAGAGCTGCTGCCTCTCAGCGAGAAGGTCCCCGGTTCAAATCCCAGCCTGGGGCCTTTCTGTGTCGAGTTGCATGTTCTCTCCGTGCTGCGTGGGTTTTCTCTGGGTACTCCGGTTTCATCCCACAGACCAAAAACATGCAAGTTGGACTGATGGTGACTCTAAATTGTCCCTGTGATGGACTGGAAACGTGTCCAGATGTCTCTGTGATGGACTGGAGACATGTCCAGATGTCTCCGCCTCTCGCACAGTGACTGTTGGACATGGTACCAGTAAAGATGATGGATGTAAGAACCAGCTTGGTTCTGTTCCTCGTGCATTGGATGAGTCGGGTCTTTGCACTCAGTTTGTCCACGAGGACGTCCTGCTTGTCCAACATGCACTGCCTTGTTGTAAAAGTGTGTGTGTGTGTGTGTGTGTGTGTGTGTGTGTGTGTGTGTGTGAAGAAAGTCCATCTGCTCTTATCATGTTCAGTCTTCACTGGCTGAGTCTGTTTCTTGTATTTGTTTCTGCACCGTCAAACGTGCTCGCACGTTGCTGGACTCTTGTGCACATATTTAGTTCCCACCTCCCTCTCTGGATCAGAGTCTTTCAAACCCGAAGGCCTCCTGCTCGTCGGCTGCGGCTGATTGGTTGTCTGAAAGCTCTGCCAGGTGATTGGTTCCTGCTGCACGCCGTCAGAGGGTCACGTCTGTTGGCGTTTATGATCTTTCTGGTGCGTTTCCAACCGGAACACCTGCTGTGGGTCATTCAGTTACCTGCTCCTGCAGGAACCTGCTCCTGCAGGGGGAGCACAGTCACTCTGTGAGATGTGATGTACAATCAGCCGAAGAAGAATCCCAACTTCATCAGTCATTTTATAAGAAAACTTTCTGGAGAGACTTTTCAAACTAAACATTTATCAGAATCAACAGGGGCAGATCAAAAATGAACATATCTTGAAAAAGTTCCACTTTATTGTCCGTTGTTCCAGAAAGTGAAACATTCATTCAACCTTTATTTAGTCAGGTAAATCTCACTGAGCCTCGTGGACTCATTTACAAAAGCGACCTGCTACAAACTAAAGAATGATGAACAACAATGGTAGAATTTCCTTAAACAACAAACAATAGAAAAACATAAGAGAGAAATACAGATTTTTTTTTTTACATTATACATTAAACATATGTTTAACATAGATTCATTAAACGCAGAGTGACACATTTAAAGCCTTTATTTCATGTCATTTTCATGATTTTAAAGGTGCAGTCTGCAGTTTCTGTAGAACTCGGCACTTAGAAATATTTTAAACGGGCAAAGCATTCTGGTCCCTCCCCCTCAGAGCCATATATGGCTCTGCTCCCCCTTGCTCTGCTGAAATTCAAATTCAAGCTCTGTTTTTATTGGCTGGTTAACGGCGGGTCACTGTGGCTTTTTAGAAATGCTTTTAGTAACACCTGGAGAAGCAAGGGGACTATAGTTTTTTTCAGAGATTACTTTGTCTAACATCAGTCTGTCAGGAGATAGTGACAGAGTGAAGAAATATGTTAAAAATATATTTTTAGAAAACTTACAGACTGCACTACAGAAACTGCAAACTGCACCTTTAACGTACAAACAATGAAAAAAACAATTCAGTCTCAGAAAACTCGAATTAACTCTTCATGTAATGAATCTGTAATTCATGAGTTTCACTTTCCGAAACGTCTGACAAGGACAAAAGAACTTGTTGTTCCTCGTTTTGGAGGAGCAGTTTGTGGACCGCTGAGGAACCGTCCAATCGCTGCAGAGCTTTGCTTTTCAAACTTTACTTTCTCTCTCGTCTTAAGAAGCGGACTCAACGCTCAACAAACGGTCAGGGGGTGAGACGGCGACTCGCTGGTTAATAATTGATCGACACAACAAAATGATCCGGCTCTCGTCTCCCAACGGCGGAACCAAACCACCGGCCTGGATCCGACACACAGAAAACGAAGGACAGGCCTCACAGAAGAAACGTTTTAAACGATGAAATAATCCTCTGTCAACTTCACGTGCACGTTCAGAGCGTGTTTATCCACGTTTGGCTTTTTAACGTGCACCTTTGAAGACTCGGTGACTTCAGGGTGAGACGCGGATAAAGAGCGGCGCACCTGCACTCCCATCAGGCCACATCAAGACGCTCCTTTGTTCCTCCTAAAAGAGGAGGAGCTTCCGTCACCTCCTCTGTGATGTTTGAAGGAGATGTGGGTTTGTCTGCAGGTTTTTGGAGGGAACCTGCTGGAGGATTCCAGCTGTTGTTGGATGTTGTAATGCTTCTCTGCAGATGTGTCAGCTGCCCGTTCCAGAGGCACTAATGCACCCCCATACCATCAGAGAGGCAGGGTTAAAATGATGTGGTTCCTATCCTCTTTGGTACGGAGGACTAATGGTTTCCAAACAGAACTTCAGGTTTGGGCCCAGAACAGTTCTGGTCCATTTGAAACGCGCTCTGGTCCAGAGAAGAAGGACGGCGTTCACACAAGTCTTCTTTGTCTGATAGAGCTTTAAGCTGAATCTGTGGACGAATGGAGTTTACAGATGATGATCTGTGGACGTGTTCCTGACCCAGAACCAGAACCAGAACCAGACCTGGTTTGAAGGCAGCTTTGTAGATCTATGACCTGTAGATGAAGTTCAAGAACTTCCCAGTTTTCTACTGAGGAACATTATTTTGAAATTATTCCACTTTTAGACCGTTTTTCTCAGACTGGTGAACATCTGCCCGTCTTCTGATAAAGTCTTCCTCGCCTAAAGATTCAAATTTCATATTTTCAAATCCTTTAATTCTGTTTTTATGTAGATTTTACTCAACGTCCCAAACGTTCCTGATCAGGTTGTACTTTTTTAATCAAATGAAGGAAGTTCACTCATGAAAACATCTGAAGACGAATCAAATTATTTTTATCCTAATTATGCTCCGGCACAAACTCAAAGGTTTCTTTATTTAATTAAAACATTTATAATTTTAAAAACTACAATTTAAAGACCGTGTAAAGTGAATTTCAACATTTTCTTAAATAAACATTATAAATGTGATAATTGTAATCTTGTAAATGAGTAAAAAGTCTCAAAATTGTAGCTCAATTAATTTTGGAGTTATAGAGCAAACTGTGTATAAACATATTTCTGGTTCAGGATTTTTTAGGCGTGTTTTAAACGTGACCGCGTTTCGTCACGCGGTCCTCATTAGTATAGCCCCCACCCCCTGCAGCTCCGGCCGTATAAATTCGCCTCGGTGGAGCCGTTCACTCGCGAATCGCAGACAGCATCAGATAGCAATAGCATAGATATTTTGTTCATTGTTAGCTAGCTAATCAATTATGCCTCGTTCGTGCATCTTCCCTGGATGTCGCAATGGTCAGGGCACCCGTACAAATCATAACATGTTTTTATACTGCGTCGTTTTATGCTGAGTATCTGTAATGCCTGGTTGGGACAATGGTTAGAGCGCTTGCCTTCCGTCCCAAAGCCCACGGGTTCAAATCCCGCATGGTGCAACTCTTTTTTTTTTTTTTTTTTAAATTCATTCCAGATTAAAAACACACAAGAAAACTATTTACAAAAACAGCGTAACTCTTGGAAAAAGTAGCTGCTGTTACAGACAGAACTCGGATAAAAACAGAGCAGGTTTACTGGCTCTGCTGTCTGCCTCAGTGCCTCTCCACTGTAGGACACGAGCAGGACCACCGCAGCCATAGATATAATATACACTAGATAAGACATCCCCGCTGTTGGCCAATGGAGACCGACATCGTCAGACGGCGGCCATCTTGGCACAGACAGAACGCCCACTCTTAACATGAATGTGAATGGGGCATTTACTATTAAAATAACCATAACTTGCTTAATTTTCAACCGATTTTAAAACGGTTTGGTTTGTTATAAATGTGAGAGATGTTGTTATAATATGGTATACTTAAGATGGACGTTCACATGAAAATAACGTTATATAGACACTGTATTGCACTAGCAATATACACAATAAGATTATATTTACATCTATTTATAAATACATGTTTATTTCCAGCGAAATTAACTGACATATGTTACAATGCTAATAAATATTTAATACTATTTCATCATAAATAGCATTATTATTAGTGGTATGAAAATTATTTATGCAAATTTTTTCCCTACACATGCAAATATTATGTACATTATTACACAAACCTTGGTCAATATGTGTAGTTTATTTTTTTTAGATACATGAAAAGATTTAATAATCGGGAGATATAAATAAACAAACAAACAAACAGAAATAAACATCTGATAGTGTGACAAGACTCTCAGTCCCTCGGTGCAACAGTAACTATTTAAACATTAAAACACTGAAACATATAATAATAAACATAAGCATAAAATAGTAAAACTGTAACACTGTCCTGAGTTTTTGCATAGTGGTAAATGAGTATGAAAATTTACACCAACTCTAAAACTAAAACACTAAACATTTAATGAACATAATACTGTCCTGAGTTTTTGCATACTAGTATAAAAGGTAAAAAAGTATAAAAGTACAGTATAACTATAAAATAAACTAAAGGTTCTAGCATTGACATTTGCAAAGTGGCAAAGCAGCATATGAGTTAATGTAATAATAATAATAATAATAATCATTTTATTTAAAAGCGCCTTTCATGACACCCAAGGACACTTAACAAACCAACACAGTGAATACAGAGCAAACATTATCAGCGACAAATTGAAATATACACCTGCCACGTCACCTGCCACGTCACCTGCCACCACTACTATACACAGTATATGTATGAGGTAGTAGTTCATGTTGTTATAGAGGCAAAAGTGGCATCATCATCAGCTCCCCTTTGTTTCTCAGAGTCAGCAGGTGGTAGCTCTTGTCTTCACTGGCAGTTGCGTCTGTCACCAGGCTGGCACGGCAGACATCACAGGACAACTTTCTCAATGCCCGTCACACAACAAAACCTTGAAATAGAGTTAGACAAATGAACAATATTAATAATAAACATAGTAAGTAAAATTAAGGTTACATTTCCTTTTTAGGACTATCATCTCATTATTTGACCATCATTTCAGTTTTTGAATATTATATGCTGAATGTTAGCACTACAGGTAATAGGTCAAATATAGTATAAGTCAACCTCTACCTGAAATGTACACAAGTGTGTTTTCCACAAGACCATCGAAGAGCAGTGTCCTGTCCAGGGCAACAAAACCCTCTCTTCTCAGGGCAACTTCCCACTGCCGCCTCCTCTCTCTGGTTTTGGGAAACCTTAAAAACATGAAGAAGCTGGTCATTATTTTCCACACTTCCTTTCTTTACCTTTGAATTATAGTAATGACAAGTATACACATATATCATACTTTTGGTGTGCTTGCATTTACTTTTGGTACAATAAAACAGCTATTAAAAATGGTATCAAAAAGAAACACTGAATCATAATCATAATTTATATAAAGATACTTTTACAAGCCTTATACCATACCATTTTATTTATAGAGCACTTAAAACAACAACAAGGTCAACCAAAGTGCTGTAAATATATGTCATTATTATGTAAATATATATTATGTATAATATTATGTCAATAATATTATCTCACATTTTTTGTGTGTAGCGTGACGTGTAATGTGCACTGATCCAAAATATAACTATGATTATTCTAATTAAAGTAATAATACTGTCACAGAGTCTTACAGGTGAAATGTGATCCCAAGGTTTCTTGTTTTGATGTTACGTCTATTGGAGCATCCATAGGCTGCACAAAAGTCAGGCATCTTGTCAAAGAGTATTTCTGTAAAACACAAAGCAGTAATTAGTGTTGAACATACCAAACCGCTTGGAAATCATGTGCAGCTTTAGTTCAGTTAAAAACAAAGAGCTCCTAGTGATCTAAGAATGCTGGGGAAATATTTGGAATACTAGCTAGCCCTTAATCAAAGGCTCTTGTTAATAGTCTGCTAATAAATACAGTCATGATCAAGACAGTCATTTAGACAAAAGATTAGTTTGTTTTAAAATAGTTATTGGTGTAATAAAAACAGAATTTAAATTCTAGATTCTCGATGAGTGTGACACCCAAAACACGAATAAAACTAGGGATGCTCGATATTGACTTTTTTGCCAATATTCGATATGCCGATATTGTTTAACACTTAATTTCCGATTACGATATTAACCGATATTACAAACCGATATTACAAACCGATATTACAAACCGATATTAAGGTGAAATTATATATCTCCTGTCAGGGACATTTTGTCTGCTTTATTGTGTTGCCCCACTGGATACATTCCATAGGCAAACAGTCTGTAGAAAATAAGAACCATTTCAACTGAAGTTATGGAAAAACTGCCATATTTTTTTTCTTTTAAATTCTTAAACAATAGGTTGGATCATGCTCTCCCTGAGATAATCCTGACAATACCCACTATAGCTAGGACAAATTTGATTTGAATAAAATTAAACATTGTAGCTGTTAAAGTGCTTGGAACATGTAATGTCAATTAAAATAACAAGTAAAATGTACAGCCAACTATAATTTTTCATTGTTAAATAAAATGTGGCTGGCAACAATAACATTTTGAAAACTGCACATTTCTATGAGGTACAAACAACACTTGAGAAATGAGGTAAACTGCAAAGAAAAGAAACAAAAGTGCACAAATATGGACAGCCTTGGCTGCCCATCACTTGGCCATACAGTCATTGAAATTATAAACTCGGCTCAATCAGCCCTGCTCCATATGAGCAAAATCAAAAAGATGCTATATCAAAGTGGTGTGCAATAAAAACAGAAAGGCACACAGTTTCAGTCCAGACCTTTCAGATTAGAAAATAAAGTCCTTTACACAGTTGAATTAGGCTGAAAGATTGATGAGCCCATTTAACTGGCCATAACTATAATAAAAAAACAGTACTTTACAGGTACAGTACAAAACAGATAAATAAAAATATAATTTCTTACTTTGAGCTGATCAAGCTTGTCTCGTCTGTTAGCATGTCTGAGCACGTCGGAGCTCCGTACCTTGTGCTGCTCCTGCTGTTTAGAGGAAGGACTGTTAGCTTGTTAAGTCCATATATTTGAAGCCATAAAAAGAGTTTACTTTAATAAACTTACCGAAAGCCGTTTCTCCGCGGTGTTCGTTCATCCAAAACAAGCTGACCGCGTTAGCTGTTGTTAGCCGCCGCCATTAGACCTGCACTCATTAGCTCCGTGCTAACGAGTCCATCCATCCAAAAAAGGCTGTTGGAGCTGCTTCTACACGTTAGCTGGGTGTCCATCCGACTGCTAGGCGGACATCGAGACGAGCTCCCGGCCGCCGCGCGTCGGTTCGGTTCTGGTGGACCGCGTTAGCTGTTGTTAGCTGCCGCCATTAGACCTGCACTCATTAGCTTCGTGCTAACTAGTCCATCCATCCAAAAAATGCTGTCAGAGCTGCTTCTCCACGTTAGCTGGGTGTCCATCCGACATCTTAGGCTGCTAGGCGGACATCAAGGCGAGCTGCCGGCCGTCGGTTCGGTTTGGTGTCTCTGGGTCCGCTTAGCATTTAGCGTTGAAGAGTGTAAACCGTTAGCAAGAGTGGGCTAGCCACTGTCACCAATCGAGCGCCGGTAAACGTCTCTGGACCCCAAGCGTTGTTGCCAAACCCAGGTGTTATTTTATCGGGCTTTTTTTATCGGAAGAGAAACCGATACCGATATGTAGAGATTTTACATTTTTATGCCAATATCGGTCCGATAATATCGGTAGGCCGATATTATCGGACATCCCTAAATAAAACCTTTTAAAAAAGACGAAACTGCTGTCTGATTACCAAAGAAATCATAGCCACGTTAATAACGTTTTTAAAAACATAAACCGTTTGTAAATCCGTCAAGATTACAGCGAGTTAAGTGTATTTTTGTTTGTATAAATCCCTCACCTCCATACGGTTTCCACAGCTGCAGCTAATGTTGCTGTCTGTGGCAAGATGGCTGCCGCTTGACGACGCCGCTGACTCCTCCTCAGCTTATCTAGTGTAGATATATATCTATGAGCGCAGCTGCCTGAAACCACGCCCACGCACTGACACGCCCCTAGCATTCCAGACCAAGAGAAAATAAGGTTTTTTCATGATTTTTGAGACTTAATTTTACAAGGTAAACAATGTTTTTAATCAGTCAGATTTAAATGGGTGATTAATAACACATATTTATGCCATGTGACAAACTAAAAACACACATTTAATTTCACTTTACACGGTCTTTAAAAACATCTTTTTGTCGTTGCTGTCTGGCCAGAGCTGAGTGCGTCGCTCAACGTTTCTCCTCACCGAGTGTTTTAAAGTCCACGACGGAGCTTCGGCTGATTCCTGCAGCACAGCTGGTGTGAAGCAGGTCAAAGTTCAACCTGGAGCTCCGGTTGTTGACAGAAAACATCTGGACTTCTGAGGATTCTCCAGAGATGGAACTTTACGACGTTTTATTGATAATTGTAGTTCAGTTTTCTTCCCTGAAGCAGGATTTGAGTTTGAGCAGAAAGGAGGGAGCAGT